>SKCR01048415.1:0-184684 GCA_019454045.1 Zanthoxylum bungeanum | reverse complement strand
AAATTAGATTTTAATTCGGGCGAACGAGTTAATTAGAATTAATTCGCTAGCGACGTGAATAGTAATTTTGCTAGGCACAATTATTTAATTTAATTGATTTAATTATGTCGCAACGAAAAATTCGTTAATTCGGAATTAGCGAACCCGAGCCCGGGAGTGTTTGCGGGCCCACTCGCATTTCGAATCAAATGGGGCCCACAAGTCACATCAAGCGTCAAATCAATAGTCAATTGATTGATGTGATGTCTAGTCACTTTGAGTGATTGACAACATGTCACTATTGATTGATGGTGGTGGTTGGTTGAATTAAAAGCCATTTATCATTTATTTGATTATTGGTATTTGACTTTTGAATTAGTGTATTAGATACACAAATTCACACAACCAACACAACATTTTTTTCTTATCTCTTTCCTCTCCTACAACTCTCGGCCAAGGGCCATTTTTTCTCTCAAAAATCTGCAAATGCCGAGAACACAAGGAGAAGCAAAGGGAATTTTGTGGAAAAATTTCCAAGGTGCTAGCACACTTCCGGAGTCTTGCGAAGGTGATAGGGAAACTCACCTGTGGGCATGGAATGCACACCAAGCTTGGAGCTTGAAGGACCGAAAATGGAGGACAAAAATGGAGCCCAAAACCGTGAGCATCATGGAGCAAAAGCTTGAAGATTTTTGTCGTTCCTCGCATCGCATAACCGTTCAATGTAAGTATGATTGCGCCATTCTTCATTGTTGTATTTCGCACATGTTTCTTGCTTGAAATTCGATCTTGGGACTAACTAGAAACCCAACATATATAATCTTTGTCAGACGTAGTATACGTAGTATTGCGTATTACGATCCAGTATCGATATCACATGCTAGGCCTAGGGCTGAAATTATGTCTGCCCCATACGAAGCATATATCGGATCTCTAGTAACTAGCTCTATAATCGGATAATCATGACCTAGTCATATTATCCCGATGACTGCAGTACATAAAAGTATCAGTTTCGTATCCTACGTGATCATCATCTCCATATGACTGAAGTGATACTTCCATCTTGACATCACACCCAATACACTACGATTCTCAGTATACCCAGAAGAGGCGTACACAGAACCTGTTAAAGCCCCGGATGACCAAAACCAAAGTATACTGATTGTCGCAAGTATTAGCGATGCAAGTCTCAGGTTAAGACCAAATACATCTACCCTGATTCGGATTCCCATAGACACATAGTCATACTACCAATGGGATTCCGAGGGGTCTATCCAGAGCGAAGCTGTTTCCGTACCATCGGTAAACAGAACCTCCTATTACACTTGCATGAGTATCCAATACCCAAATATATGAGAATTATGTCGTTACGCTTCCATAACATGCACAAGTGTAATACTAGTTTATTCCGCATTATCGATGTCCATTCTCGATAATACTACGACAAGGGATATTTAATGATTAAACCTTAGTGGATTAATATTATCTCATATCATATTAATCCGGTACTAATCATACGGACTTTTATCATTTATATATCTTGGTAATCTAATTCAAAATGATAAAAGAGCCATTTCCTTTGTCATATAGTTTATTTGTACAACAACACCATGTTCTGTACAAATAGTGATGTTATGGGTCATAATTGTCCAACAATTACTATTACAGGTAATTGACTTATAATATTGTTTGATGTTACATGTTATTGGCATTTGGAATTAAAACTTTTGATGAACAATGGTATGGCTAATGTTTTTTCCCCTTGAAATTTGTTGTTTTAATCATTCAGTGGGAAACTATATATTAGATTGTGGCTACTGTTTTTAAATTAGATTGCTTTTACTGTAATTTGATCTTATTTTGTATTCATCATTAAATTTTTATTGATCTTATTTTGCAACCTTCTGGAATTCACCATTTTAAAGAAATATAACAGTATGATATGGGATTCAACTTTCAGCCTTGTAAATTGATCTTAGGCTGGTTCAAATTGAAAATGGAAATATAGCAGTAAGTCAGTATGAAATTCAGCCTTTTGTATTCCCATTTTGCAAACATTTTAAACAAATAATTAATAACTTTTCACAAGTTACAAATCGCAAATCCGTACCTCTCAAACCGTTAAACCGCTGATCCGCACCGCCGCGGTTTTTTTTAGGAAATTTACGGTTTCAATTTCTAATTTTATAAACCGCCAACCCGCGCGCTTTGAACAAAACAATCAAAAAATCGACCCCAACCACACCGCAAATACCCCTAAAAATATTAAAAATATAATTAAAACATTCACCCTACCCTCTCTTACGGGTTTTTAAAACACTGCTCGTAACAACCTCATTCTACCCTACTGGGCCCGTAAGCCTACTAGACTTTCAGCTACCTTATCTTCATCTTTTCCTGTGCACTGCACTTTCTCCTCCATAATCCATGACTCGATTCCTTTTACACACTCCTCTACCCATCGCTCAATCCTCCTCCACATTCTCCCCATCCGTGTGCTCTTTTAAACCCCACAAAAACCCCACCACCAAGCCAATAATAATACCAGCAACAGACAGAGTCATTGAGTTTGGCAAACACAAAGGCAAAATGCTAGGCACACTCCCTTCAACTTACCTCAAATGGGTCTCCAAAAACCTCCGTGCCCAGCACTTTGAACACTGGGCAAAGCTAGCTGACCAAGTCCTCCAAGACCCTGTTTACAAAGACAGAATCGAATGGGAGTTTGCTGAAAATTTGTTAACTGGAAACAACAATGATATTAAAAACAAAAACAAGAACAAGAACATGGTAACTAATGAGAGTTCAGTTTCTCAGTTGTTGGAGTTGAGTGGAAGGTTTGGTTGGGATAATGAAGATAAATTTGGGTGGAGTAAGGTAAATTTTGAGCTTTTGGGTACAAGCAAAGGTGGAAGGATCCCAAGAATCTTAGAGAGGAAAGAAGAAAAAGAGATGCTGAAAGTGGAGGAAGAAGAGAAAGTTGGTGGTGGGTTGTGGTTATCAGAGAGTGAAGAGAGGAGGAGGGAGAGAAGAATGAGGGTAAAAGAGAAGATTTGCAGGGGTAAAATTGGAAAGGGAAATGGTGGTGGTGGGGTGAGAAGTGAGAAGAAGAGTGATCAAGATTTGACTGGGGAGATTTACAATCCTTTTCCTGGAAGGGAAGCACTTTTGAAGAAAGTGATGAGTCGTAAGAGATTCTTGTGAAAGTTTTTTTTTTGGCTAATCTCTATTGTAACTCCATTCTTCTATGAGATTGTAAACATGGCATATACAAAAATTGGAAGCATTTCCCATTCAAACTAATTAGAATATTCATAGTTCTAAAGACCTACAAAGATTGTTTTTTCCGACTAAATAAAACAAGCAAGCAAAAGGAATAGCATTTCCTTTATGTCTGCACATTTTGACTTTGATCAGCCAGTATTAGAATTACCTTCCCTGCACAAATGTCAAATATTGAACTTTAATTCTGGATGTTGCAGCCCAATGATAGCTCTGTTGGTATTATGAATGGGGGAACAACCTTCGACAGACACAGTTAAGATCCAAGTCCTCTGGAACTTTTATGTGCCCACTATTCCCAGGCAAGCTTATAAAATTCCTGAAGTTCATCACAGCTAACCTTTGCACCCTCAAAAGATTGGAAGATAATCCCAAAACAAGCACAAACCGTGGATGGGTTTCACCTTCAGAATCCTACCACACCATCTCAAGCAGGTCTCCAATTCTTCTTTAAGCCGCCTCAGTTGAACACCATTGTATTTTACTGGTTACTGCAGCTTTCGTCTTGACAACAATAAGTGCAGTATCTTCACATGAAGCAGAGTTCAATTTGAAGAATAAATTTTCCCTGCAACACCATATATCATTATGCTAGAAAAAAAAATTGACTGGAAATAATAATAAAACAAAGAAGTTGTTGAATTACAAATAAACAGTACCCTAGTTGTAATTAGTTAAAACGGTTGGCGTCATTGAACTCAATGAAGGATTTTGATAATGCAACGCAAGAAATTTCGACGCACATTCGCAAGCATTACAAAAAGATGTCGTAACAAATGGATGTGAAGACTCAAGCGCCTAACGAATATATCTAATGTAGTATTATAGCTTAAGGCTCTCAATGTAAGTGAGTTAATAATTCAAGTACTCTAGGGTCATAGGACTCATACACACTCATATAGATGCATTAGGGTAAAGTGCAAAATATTTGTAATCTTCAAATCATGTGTTTTCTGCACTGTGACCGGCATATCGGTCCCTGATACCGCCATGTCGGTGTCCCTACTCTTCCTTGGGCAGTTTGCATGCTCTCTGGAACCGGACTACTCCATATCGGTCTGAATACCAGTCAGTTTGGAATTTACATAGATACTAAAACCGAGACGGATCATACCGGTCCCTGTACCGGTTAGCTAACCGGCATACCGGCCACCATACCGGTCAATAATCCGGCTGCTCTGCGCTTTAATCTTCAACGATCTTATTCATATAGCCATTTAAATTACAGGACCGGCATACCGATCTCAGGACAGAAAGTTGTGGCAGTTTTCACATTCACTATAAATTGAACCCTAATTTTATTTTTGCTATCATCTTGCACCTTCTAATATTTCTTTCAAGGAAAAAATAAGAGAGAAACCAATCTTCTTATTCATACAATCTCTTCATAATCAAAGATCACACACTTCACCTTCATATCATTTAGTGAGCTTGGAAATATTTGGATATACACTCGCACATAAATCTTCAGTATCTCTTGTGTGTGTATCCAATTGAGTTGTAAACTTTCTTTATCAAACTCTTGTATTGTGAAATCCCTTGTTGAGTGAGTATACTCAAAAGGGTGATTTGGTTGTAAAAAGTTAAAGAGTGAATTTAGGTAATAAAACTCTTGTGTAAAGGTTTGGGGTGAACCTAGGAAAACTCTTGGTTTGAGGTGAACCACAGAAAAATCTTGGTTTGCGAGTCCACCATGGAAACCTCGGTGTAAAGTGTGGAATCACTCTTACATAGTGAAAAGTTTCACGCTTGAGGGAGTGGACATAGGTAAAGAGTTGGCTGAACCACTATAAATCTGGTATCATTTTCTATCCCTAAACTCATTTTATTTATCGCAAGTTATATTTTTTATTTGCATATTATTTAGTAACTTGCATTTTGGTAACATATTATGATTGAGAAAATTGATCTAAGCTTAATTGGTAAAGTTACTAACTTAGTAAAATCGAAAAGATTTTTAAATCCACAATTTTTGGCCATTACCCAATTCACCCCCTCTTTTGGGTATAATACTTATTGTTTTAGTGCTTGTAGGTAATTTCAAAAACCGTAAAGTCTCAGGAGCTGTAACACTTTGATGTGGAATCAAGATTGTCCAGGCCAAGTGATGAAGATAATCTACAAGGCAGGATCAAAACAAAGATATTTAGTGCATATAAAAACTGACTAAACTCCTAGAATCAAGAGAAGAGGGAAACAAATAGTAAAGGCTATGAAAAAGGAGTGATGAGCTGAATCTTACCTAGTGACCTAGTGGCAAACTATAAGCCAAGGTTAACCTAGTAATTGGTGGCATGTCAAAGATGGTAGTCATATCCACATTAATCACTCCATTAGCGATAGTAGTGATAACAGACAGGTCATATTATCAAACCTTGAACTTGCTCAAACTGTTTGTCTGTCAGTAATAAGTTCATGGAAAAGTGATACTCCCAAGCATAAGGAGCATGTAAGATCTAAAGTAGTGATACTCCAAAAGCAAAATCTTCTTCTTTGTAGACTGCAAAAAGCTGTATCCAGTGTTTTTTCTTAAACTTCTCTCTTCCATTAGTTTCTGTATTTTCCATGCATTGTCTAAACCACCAGATGCAGCATATATGTTTGATAAAACAACATAGTTAACGGACTTCTCAGGTTCCATATCAAAAAAATTCATGGCAGCTAATTTTCAAAGAGACGTATTGTCATAGACACTACATGCCCCAAGAATGGCACTCCAAAGTGATGCCGTAGGCTTAATGTTCAACTGACATATCATATCATAAGCTGATTCTAACTGACCTCTGCGTGCAAACAGATCCACCATGCAAGAAAAATGCTCAGCCCGGGGTAAGATTTTGTATTTGTTAATCATATCATTGAATAATTCCCATCCTTCACCAGTCAATCCTATTGATGGTGATTTTCTTCCCCGAGAAACTCTGAAGCCTAAAGAGGGATATAATAGGATTTGCACTTAAACAGATGGAGGTCCAAGGTCCTTGTGAGGATGAGAGGTCAGATGAAGGGGCCTGAGCCCGAGGTGCAGAAGGACATGAGGAAAAAACCAGACACGACCTGATATAAAGGCATCAGATTCGACATCACTTGAGCATCCGTGAAGGTCGACTCGACCTAGTAAAGTGTGGAAAGTAAAATTCTTAGCACCGACCCGACCTAGTGGAGCAGGTCGATCATTTCAGTTTACAGTCGATCTTCTCAACTTGCTGACCCGATGAGGTAGGTCGGGGTAATGATATTAAGGTCAAGTCTAGATGATGTAAGCCCTAAATTGAAGTTCAGGTTTACCAAGGTCTGATAGGCTAGAAGTAGGCCAGTGGCTGATGAGACAGATGAGAATAGCTTGTAACAGTTACCAAGAATGGGTAATTTAATGAAGTTCATATGGCAGGTCGTAGGGCTATCAAGCGGCTAGGCTATTATCCGTAGGGTAATTGGGGAAGAGAGCCTAGATAATAATGGCTTAGTAATGTGGCTGGCATCACGAAGTTAGTGTAATAGTGGAATTTGTCTATAAAGGGGTTGTGGGTTCATTGTAAAGGGTTGATCAATTTTATTCAAAAGCACTTGTAACTTGTAATAGAGAGAAAAGAATCTCGAGCTAGTGAAAGAAAAGAGGTCGGTTAGACCCGAGCCAGTAATAAAAGCTTTCTTTTCCCTTGTGCCCGTGGATGTAGGTTCGATCCATTTCGCTGAACCACGTTAAATCATTTGTTTTGCCTGTGTGTTTTGCTTCTGTCTGCTAAGTTTGCATTTGGTTCCCAACAAACTAAATAAATTCACTACTTAGAGGAGGTTTGTTCGATGAGTAGTTTTCCCGAATTACCTTTGGAACGAAAAAAGCCATCAACAGTTGGCGCCGTCTGTGGGGAGCGTACAAGAGGTAGCAAACGCACTAAGGCGATGGCAGGAGATGGGAACCACATATCTTCAGTGGCTTTGACGACGGAGTGGATGGAGAAAATGGAAGAAACCATGCGAAGTGAGAGGGAGAGTGCTCAAAAGGAAATGGAATCAACTCAGATATTCATGAAGGCAATGATGGAGAAGTTGAAAAGAAAGCGGGAGAAAAGGGGGAAGCGGGCCTCATCCAAAGGCAAAGAGAGATAGTAAAGAGGGAAAAACCTATGTTCACAATAGCGGGGGGAGGGGGGAAGACATTGTCTGGGGACTCGAACCGAGCAAGAAAACACTATCGCCGGATTAAAGGCTCAGAGGTTTTGACGACAGCAAAAAAAAAGCGGCGAGGACGAGCAAGTCGGGAATGGCACTCAGGGAATGGAAAACAACCTTGGGAATGAAGACAAGCAACTCATCGGGAATGAGGACGAGCAAGCCGGGAATGGCACTTCGGGAATGAGGACAAGAAACTCCTCAGGAATGAGGACGAGCAAGCCGGGAATGGCAATCCGGGAATGGAGAACAACCTCGAGAATGAGGACCAGAAACTCCTCGGGAATGAGGACGAGCAAGTCGAGAATGTCACTCCGGGAATGGAGAAACTCCTCGGGAATAAGGACGAGCAGGGGGCGAAGTGCCTCACCACCATTATCAACAGTTTTGGGAATGAATCCCAGGGCCAAGGCCCACATTATCAACAGTTCAGGATAGAATCCCAGAGGTCGAAGCACCTCATCATCGTAGAAAAAAACTCCCCAGCGGATCGAAGAGTCACGCAGGTGGACCAAGACGCTATCACTCAGCATAGTTCGGGAATGAAGCGCAGAGATCGAAGCATCTCACACCTAGCATGGTTCGGGAATGAATCCCAAGGGTCGAAGCTGTTGGACAATTATGACTCATAGCATCACTATTTGTAAAGAACATTGTGTTTTTGTACAAATTAACTATGTGACAAAAGGAAATTGCTATTTTATCATTATTGTAATTAGATTACTTTGATATATTATTGATAAATGTCCATATGATTAAATCAGATTAATAAGATATGAGACAATATTAATCCATGAATGGTTTAATCATTAAATATCCATCGTCGAAGTATTATCGAGACTGGACATTGATAATACAGAATAGACTAGTATTACACTTGTGCGCGTTATGGAAGCTTAACGGCATAGTTCTCATATATTTAGGTATTGGATACTTATGCAAGTGTAATAAGAGGTTTTGTTAGCCGTTGGACCGGGAACAGTTCGCTCTTGATAGACCCACTCGAAATCTCATTGGTAGTATGACTATGTGTCTATGGGAATCCGAATCAGGGTAGGTGTATGTGATCTTTAACCTAAGACTTACATCGCTATTACTTGCGACAATCAGTTTACTTTGGTATTGGTCGTCTGGAGCTTTAACAGGTTCTGTGTATGCCTGTATTGGGTTTACTGAGAATCGTAGTGTATTGGATGTGATGTCAAGATGGGAGTATCACTTCAGTCATATGGAGATGATAGTCACACAGGATACAGAACTAGTACTCTTAAAAGCTGCAGCTATCGGGAAAGTATGACCAGGTCATGACTTTCCGATTACAGAGACTAGTTACTCGGGATCCGATATATGGTTCGTACGGGGCAGACACAGAGTCAGCCCTAGGCCTAACATGTGACATCCGATACTTGATCATATTACGCATTACATAGTATTACAACGCCAGATACAGATGAGCGAATATTTCTGAAGAATTGGGTAGGCACGATTTTTTGCTAGAAGCCAACCATGTCTTGTAAATCGGTGAGAACGTGGTACGGGGTACACACGTGTTCGGATAGTCCGATAACCGTATTTACTGCCAACATATCCAGAAATCTCTTGGGTCGCTTCCCAAAGATTCACTAATGACATTTGACTCGAATAGAATTATTCTGGGATTAATTATGAGAGAGAAAATTAATCTGGGATTAATTGCGGCAAGAATTAATTTGGGATTAAATTCGTATAGAAGAGAGAACGCGATTAATTTAGCATTAATCGATAAAATAAATTTAATTATTAAATTAGATTTTTCTATTTAATTTATTAATTTGGGGCTAAAATAATATATCAGGTATATTAATTGAAATCGGATTTCAATACGAAATTAAAATTGGATTTTAATTAGTGCGAACGAATTAATTCGTAAGCGACTATCGTAATAATTTGCGAGGTATAATTATTTAATTAAATTGGATTTAATTATGTAGCGACGACAAATTCGTTTAATCGGATTAAACAAATCCGGGCCCAAGTTTAGTTGTGTGTTGGAGAAGCCAACTTAAATTTTGAATTTAAAAAGTGGTGGGACCACTTGACTTACATCAATTATCACAAATTGATGGAAGTAGTTGGGAATTTTAAATGAAGCCTTTAACACACACAACAACCAACTTTGACACACTATTCACTCTCTTTCTCTCTTTCTCCCTTATTGTCGATTCTTCTCTCTTTGGGATATAAATTTTTGCTTCAAAATTTCTCAAAGCTAGCACTTAGAATAGTCATTTGAGGTGTTAGGGAAACTAACCCAAGGCTTAAACAACTCAACAAAAGCTTGGAGCTTCATCCAAAAGGTAGAAAATTTTGAATTTCTCCAAATCAATGTAAGTATTTCCGTAACTTTACTTGATTAATTCACACTTAAGATCATGTTTAGGATCTTGGAAGCATGTCTTAGAGACTAACAGAAGCACCTCGCTATCAACTTAACACAGTTTGGGAATGAATCACAGAGATCGAAGCATCTCACACCCAGTATGGTTCGGGAATAAAGCCCAGGGGTCGAAGCATCTCGCCATCAACTCAGCACAGTTCGGGAATGAAGCCCAGAGATCGAAGCATCTCACACCCAGGATGGTTCGGGAATGAATCCCATGGGTCAAAGCACCTCGCCATCAAATCAACTCAGTTCGGGAATAAATCCTAGAGATCGAAGCATCTCGCAGGGATGAATCCCAGGGGTCGAAGTACCTCACCCTCAAACCAACTCATTTCAGGAATAAATCCTAGAGATCTAAACATCTCAAAGGGATGAATCCCAGAGGGTCAAAGCACCTCGCCATCAAATCAACTCAGTTCGGGAATAAATCCTAGAGATCGAAGCATCTCGCAGGGATGAACCTCATGGGTCGAAGCACCTCGCCATCAAATCAACTCAGTTCAGGAATAAATCCTAGAGATTGAAGCATCTCGCAGGGATAAATCCCAAGGGTCGAAGCACCTCGCCATCAAATCAACTTAGTTCGGGAATAAATCCTAGAGATCGAAGCATCTCACAGGGATGAATCCCAGGGGTCGAAGCACCTCAAATAAACTTAGTTCGGGAATAAATCCCAAAGATCGAAGCATCTCGCAGGAATGAATCCCAGAGGTTGAAGCGCCTCGCCGTCAGTTCGGGAATAAATCCAAAAGATTGAAGCATCTCTCAAAAGCAGCAAAACAATAGGTATGTCCGACAACGGCCAACGAACCAGGTAAGTAAAAATACATGCATGACTTTGATAGGGTTGTCACTGTCACACACTGCACAATCCCCATCAAAGGGGGGGGGCGACTGTAGACACTGTATTTTTGAATAAGCCCGATGATGAGCCTCATATGAAGGCACTACCCGAAAAGTTGCGTAAAAAATGCCGGAAGGAAGGAAAACCTCCAAAATTAGCACCTCATTGGATTCAGACTCACTAGCCAGCATCGGATTCGCTTAGTCAGTTTCTGCTTCAAACTTTAGCCCATAGAGAATCGGCCCATGCACCCAATGACCCACCATCCACACGCCCAAGGCCCAAAAAAGACCTCATACACGCCCTAAAGAAGAAAACCCCATGCAAAACACATGCTCAAATTCCCTCATCAACACTTTCCAATTTAACAAAGATTTGAAATCCCATGCAAAACACATGCTCAAATCCCCTCATCAACACTTTCCAATTTAACAAGATTGGAAATCCCTCAAACACCTTAGATGGAAAGAAAAATCTTGACACAAAAGGGAGGAGTGAGAGAGAGTGGCGGCAATTGAAGAAATAAAAGAAGAAAAAACCATAGGAGGCACAACTATAAAAAAGAGACCAAATCATCAAGGTGCATGGGCTCTCTTTTCTTACCTTGGGCGTGAACAACAACTTGAAACCCTTGAAACCTCTTCTCTTCTTCTTCTTCAAGGCACATGGCAATCATAAAAAAAAAACCTAGGTTCCTCTTCTTCTTCTTCTTCTCACCACCGAAAAAAACAACAAACAAAAGACCCTAGACCGAAACCACAACCAGCAGCCAACCATCAAAAAACAGCCTCACCAAAACCGAAACCATCACAAAACAATACCACCAAAAATAATAACAAACAGCAAAAATTACAGCCCAAAATAGCAAAAACAGCAGCCCAAAAACAGCAAAACAGCGAGCATAAACAGGGGAACAGAGAGCAAAAACAGCGACCAGCAAGCAGAAATAGCGAACCAACGATCCTTCGGCGACGACCTAACGCACTTCCGAGAAAGCAACTTAAAAGGTAAGACCTGAGGGCACCCTTACCATATTTATTTTATAGTTCCGGACGCTAAGTGCCTGGCTGGACGTGAAATACGTCCAACCGGGTATGCGAAGTCCTACATCAAAGACGACCAAATTTCTGGTCACATTCTTTTATTTCTTCGGTATTTTGTTATTTATTTTTTATCTATTTAGTGCTATCCTTTTTTATTTATTTATTCACTTTCATCGTTATTTTATTATTTCACATTTATTTTGTTATTTATCTTTTCATCATTATTTTATTATTTTGCCTTTTATTTTATTTATTCATGTTGGTGATTATCCGCATATGCATGGTTATATTTTTTTATGTCTGTTTACATTACATTGATGATTATGCATATTATTATTCCTTACTGTATATCGGATGGAAACCCAGACGTAAATTCTGTAGCCGAATCTGAATGGACGGTAGTGCGGTCTGTACTTGGGATACAACTCCACGTATCACTCGGGAAATATTCGTATATGCGTGATTAACCCCTTTTTATTTGCTATTTATTTATCGACGCTTTTCCCGCTTATCTTTGTTTAGTATAGTTTTCGTTACCGCATCTTGTACTTCTTAATTTAATATGCTTTTTTTGAACTTTGTTATTATGGTTATTATTTTGATTGGGTATGTTATTATGTCTTTATTCGCTTTTTTGCATGAATTGCATTAAGACTTGGCTATACCATTGTGTGAACCCGTCCATTATATTGGCAAAAGTAAGGGACCATTCCAAACCCAACGGTTTGAGGTATTCCCTTGCGATGGGTGAGTGCGGCCTTAAATCTTTTCCCAGTTCACGCTGGGTGGCGACTCCTTTATTCTTAGGTTTAGTCCCCCGCGGGCTACTCTGTACTCTCTACGGGCTGTAAGCCCAACAGTGTCATGGTCGCCGAGCATCATAGGCATAGCGGTAAACCCGCTTCGCTCATACAATAGTGAAAAATGATTCCCAGTTGGTCGTTCAACAACTGAATGGTGAATTCCTGACAAGGGAGTCGAACATGATTGCTTATCAGGCCGAGGTGAAGAAGCTGGCTGAAGGGATGAGAAATATATTGTTCGAGCAGGTCGAACGGGAGAACAACCAGCAAGCAGCTTCGCTGGCCATGTTGGTGGCACAAGGAGGGTACATTCCCTTAGGCCAGTTTGTTTGATAGCCCGAGGCTGCATTCGTTCCGCCGAGACTATATTAGTGGCGCAAGGAGGATACATTCCCTTGTGACCAAGTTATTGCATCGGCTCGGGGTCAGGTTACGTCCCACCGAGGCCTTATTATCTCCGTTGGCATGGGATTGGAATTTCTCCCCCATGACCACGTGTTGGTGGCACAAGAAGGGTATATTCCCTTGTGGCCAAATTCTTTACATCGGCTTGGGGCTGGGTTACATCCCGCCGAGGCTTTATTGCTGTGTATTGGCGCAAAGAGGGTTCATTCTTTGCGGTCAAGGGACTCAGATAGCGTGAGGTCGAAATCTTTCCCCCAATGCCTCTCCTCGTTTGATCGCTCGGGGCTGGGTTGCGTCCCACCGAGGCCCTTTTGCTGTGTGACAGCACGAGCGAGTTTTCCCTCGTGACCTATGTTTTGTTTTGCAGGTCTTTACATATCATTCACTTTTAGGATCAGAACATGTCAAGAGCGTACATCGGCCCGAGGTGACATAAGATGACTTTTTTCAAGCAGAGAACCAAAGAGATAGACTAACCAAAGTTAGTTTAGGTCGACATTTTCGGTTAGAGAGGGCCTGGTGGAAAAGATAGCCAAGCTGTGGATTAGAAGTAAAGGTGCTAGGTCAGGATTACGAACCTGACGTGGATTTTTACAAATAGCACTGATGCTTGCAGATTGTGGAACCTGTTATTAGGTGGGGCAGACTTGAGAATCTGGACTTGATCAAGATTGAACATCAGCATTATATAAAACTACCATCTTTTCATAGTTCCCGGCATCAACTCACCAATTCATTGATACCGAGAACTAGGGGCAGATGTTGATGGTGATTTTTTACCCCGAGAAACTGTGAAGCCTGAAGAAGGGTATAATGAAATTTTTACTTAAACGGATGGAGGTCCAAGGTCTTTATGAGGATAAAAGGTCAGATAAAGGGGCCCAAGCTTGAGGCACAGAAGGACATGAGGGAAGAACCAGACCCGACCTGATATAAAGGCATCAGATTCGACAGCACTTAAGCATCCGTGAAGGCCGACCCGACCTAGTAAAGTGTGGAAAGTAAAGGTCTCAGCACCGACCCGACCTGGTGGAGCAGGTCGACCATTTCCATTTATAGTCGATCTTCTCAACTTGCTGACCCGATGAGGTAGGTCGGGGTAACGACATTAAGTTCAAGTCTAGATGACGTAAGTCCTAAATGGAAGTTTGGGTTTACCAATGTCTGATGGGCTAGAAGTAGGTCAGCGGCTGATGGGACGGAGCAGGGTTGCAAGTTTATTGAATAACACACGCTATTGCGTGGGAGTGGTTAGAATACCAGTTGGCACATGGGAATATCATGTAATAGTTACCAAGAATGGGTTCATATGGCATATCGTAGGGCTGTCAGGCGGCTGGGCTATTATCTGTTGGGTAATTGGAGAAGAGAGCCTAGGCAATAATGGCTTAGTAATGTGGCTGGCGTCACGAAGTTAGTGTAATAGTGGAATTTATCTTAGTATATAAAGGGGTTGAGGGTTCATTATAAAGGGTTGATCAATTTTATTCAAAAGCACTTGTAACTTGTAATAAAGAGAAAAGAATCACGAGCTAGAGAAAGAAAATAGGTCGGTCAGACCCGAGCCAGTAATAAAAGCTTTTTTTTCCCTTGTGCCCGTGGACGTAGGTTAGATCCATTCTGCCGAACAACGTTAAATCTTTTGTTTTGTCTGTGTGATTTCTTTCTGCCTGCTAAGTTTGCATTTGGTTCCCAACAAATCAAATAAATTCACTGCTTGAGAGAGATTTGTTCGAGGAGTGGTTTTCCCGAATTACCCTTGGAACGAAAAATAGCCGTCAAATAAATCCTGTATGACTACAAGCAAAAAGCAAAGACAAGAATGTAACATCATTCGACATCATTCCTTCATGTTCCATTTTATCATATAGTTCAATTGCTTCTTGTCCATGGCCATGCTTTGCATGTCAAGAGATCAAGGATGTCTATGAAATCACATTTTTCTCCTGCATCTCATCAAAAGCACGGCTAGCAATTGCAATTTCTCCAGATTTTGCATACATGTCTATGAGAGCATTTCCCATAGCTGCATCATAGCTTGGTTGATATTTGAAAGCAAGAGCATGTAGTTGTCTTCCCAAGCCCAGTGATGCCATATTTGCACATATGTCAAGTATAAGACATAATATAACATCGTCAATTCCCATTTTCTTAAGAATCATTTCCTTTAAGAGATCAAAAGCCTATTCGTTATGGTAATCTTCACGAGCAAACCCAGCAATCAGTGCAGTGCAGGATATAATATCTTTCTTTAGCATGCTTTTGTACAACTGATAAGCACTTCTTATGCTTCCATATTTTGTATTTACTTCTACCAGTTTACCAGTCAATGTGTTAGATGACCCCAAACCTAGCTTAATAATCAAACCATGAATATTGCTCAATTTCATAAGACCAATACCTCCAACAGAAGCTCTTAAAACACTCCCCAAGGTAAAGCAATCAGGGTTCATCCGTATTAAAGTTTAGCAGTGAAACAGCGGCATAGGAATCAGAATAAATACAAAACAATATATGCACAAATATGTCAAGCAGGAAAAAGACCAAGTTTCCCAGAGAAAGGAAAAAAAAAAAGTGGGACAAAAACAGAAGGGGGAAAAGACACCATTGTCAGATGAATTTCAAAAGTTTTTCACACACCATTTCACACACCATTACTGATGTCAGTACTCTTTCAAAGCGTCAATAAGAGTTGGTGTTAAAATATGTATTGGAAACTTCAAAGTAAATAACCCATGCTTCTGTAGAGGCAACATATGGACAATATCACACACACAGTTTGGTATTCAAAAAGAAGAAAAGAAGTAAACAATAAGAGAAGATGTCGAATGTTTTCTCTTCAAATTGCATATCAATGAGCTCAAATCATGAATATAAACAATGATTTCCACTAAGCGCCTACGCATATAGTAATCAATGATTTTCTACTAAACAGGATTAATTGATTATAACACAATGCATGTACGCCTAAATTCACATGTTTAAAGTTAAAAGCAATTGGGTCTTACTACATTAATTATATGCTTCTAAGGTATGAAGTTATCTCATCCTGTCATATATATGAATTTTCTTAGATAAGCATGAGAAATCATCGCCACATATTGTCATAACCATACTATTACAAACCAAAACAAGGTTTGAAAAATCGGTGCGCGGTTGAGGCGGAATTTTTAGTTCAAAACAAGAGAAAAATTTATGCAGTCTTAATTGAACCGGAAAAATTTATGCAATCTTAATTTCAACTTCAAGAAAGAACCATGATGACATGCCCTGCTTTACATAATTTTATTTTCAGCCGTACAATATATCCAACAAAGATCAAACAATCGTACACAAAAGTTTTACAAAAATGATAGACATACAAACAATTTTACTTAAAATAAATATATCACTCTCACTGTAGCTACAGTGAGAGGGGTGTATTTATTTTCGGTAAAAGTGTTTCTATGTATATCACTTCTCCAAGTTTTATGATAAATTAAAATAAATATCACAATCAACTTTATAATACCTCAAAGACGGCAAAGATAGGCACTGCAGAAACAGAGTAAATTAAAACGAAAACTGTGAAAAAAAAAATGACAAAAACAATTAACAGTTGTTCACAAACTAAAAAAAAAAGTTGTTTACATGTAATTAGACATGAAAAAACAAATGACATGTGGGTGTTTTCAGTCCACAATATCCATCTCTTGGGACCGTTCATGTGCATGTATTTTACCGCCCTACAGCTGTTAAAACAGCTTCATTTAAAACAAAAACAAAAAAAATGACAGAACAACAATTGAATGGAGTAACATATCAGGAAGAAAAATTAAGAATGGAGTAAAACTTTCCTTGAAGAAAAAAATAAATGATTGATGAAGAGAAGTTGAAGAAAAAGACAAAGCCATTATCAATCTCAGCTTTGAAGAGAGGTTTTTTTTGCCTTTTTTTTTTTGGCTTTGTTTCAAAAAGATATTTGTTGCAGACTGCCTCAGGCCGCCTCACTACGCCTCGGCCTGAGGCGGTCCGCCTCACCCGCTTAAATCGGTTCGAGGCAGCCGAGGCGTGCCTTGAGGCGCCGCCTCGATTCCATTTTTTAAACCTTGAACCAAAGATATAATTTTTTTGATCGAAACAACAAAAACGAATCATTATTAAGACCTTGCATAGCAAGTCCACCATTCATAGCATTCCATGAAACAAAATCCTTGCCTTCCATTGAATTTTAAAAGACTATTTAAGAATGTAATGACTTATAAGATTTTGTTACTTTTTTTTTAATCAGGATTTTTTACTTATTAGATTTTAAAAGATTTATATCATAAAAATTTAAAAGATTTGAAAGGACCACATATAATCTTTTTTTTTTTACTTTTATGACACTAACCAACCAACTTTTAATCGGATTATGGTAATATATATCTAGTTCAATGAGACATTCTTTTCTTGGGCCATTCTCGTCCATGTCACCCCTCCACTGAATTAACAATGTTATAATTTCTATCATGGTTAGGTGGAGATGCATCAACCATTACAACTATATTTTCTTTACAAGCTATATTGGCGGTAATATTTCATGCACTTAAGCAATCTATCAATATTTTACTAACAGTGTAGATAACTTTACTGACGAAAATGCTTAATTATCTCAGATTATTTTCTGAGTTTATGTGACAGAATGTCATGTCTCTGACCTAGGAATAAAATATAACACCTCGGCATCAATGATCTTAATAATTAATAAATATTTTTTTCCTTAAATTTGGGTTTTTTTTTTTAAAAAAAATACAATTAAAAAATTAGCGAGAAAACAAGGAAAAAAAAATCATTGTTGCGCTAAATTCCCTTTGTACATTATCATCTATCTGATTGAAGAAGTTCTGCTGGCCTCAAAGAAAATATAGGAAATTATCTTTAAATGTGATAGAATTTTCCTCCTTGAAAATGAAATTCATTAAGAAAAATGGTTGGATGAAAGACATTACCAGTTGCATTTAAAAGAAAATCATATTGTTTTGTTTGAAAGAAAAAAAGAAGAAATTACTAATAAGCAAGTAACTTGTTCACGAAGAGCTAACATGTATGTTCATCTTCTATTTTCTAACAGTCAAAAAAATCTTATGTAAAAAGTCTCATGGGTTAGGGTATTATTTTTTATAGAGTTTGATATTTATAATTCTCACTAAAAAGTCTCACACAATCACACATATAAAAAAATCCTTTAAAATAATTATGTTTTTTAATACCATAAGACTTTCTATTACTTTTTTAAAGTCCTGATTGAATATCACTGGATTTGGATACACTCTTTAAAAAAATCTTAATAGTCTTAATGGAATACCACAAGACTTTTTAGATTATTTAAAAATCTTAATTGAATACCACAAGACTTTTTTAACCCAAAAAAGTCTTTTAAAATCTCAATTGAATACACCCCTAAGTATTGCTTGTCATGAAATTGTAGTTTTTAAAGATTTGAATTGAAAACTCAAACCTAGTTGGGCACTAAGTCGGCGATATTGTTGATGAATCAATCCATCAAAATACCAAATAGCACCGTCACTCTAATTAGAGTAATAACATTTGGATCCCTATATTTTATAGGTTTTTGCCTTTACAACTTAATGTTCCTATGTGTATCAAATAGCTCCTTTTGTTAGTTATTGGATTAATAACAATTGAGTCTCTAATGTTTTTGGTTTTCGGGCGAACAAATTAATTTAGAATTAATTCGCGAGCGACTTTAATAGTAATTTTGTTAGGCATAATTATTTAATTAAATTTGATTTAATTAAGTCGTAACGGAAAATTCGTTAATTCGGAATTAACGAACCCGAGCTCGGAATGTGTTTGCGGGCCCACTCGGATTTTGAATTAAAGTGGGGCCCACACAAGTCACATCACCTAGTCAACTTTATCAACTTTTGGTTGATAGAAGTTGATGGGATTTTTTGGTTGCTTGTAAATTATACAAGCGTATTCCATTGATGTGAGCTTGACCTTTACCTAATGGGATTTTGGTATTACTTTTTTTTTTTGATTTTTGAAATCAAGTAACTCATTCATTCATCTCTTTCTCTTCACAACCATTCATGCCATTCTCTATTTTCTCTTTTACTCTCATTGCCGAGAGTTACAAAGGAAGAACAAGGAAATTTTGTAGCAAAATTTCCAAAGCTAGCACTTAAAGGAGTCATTCAAAGGTGATAGAGAAACTACTCCCATGAGTTTGGAATTCAAGAACAAGCTTGGAAGCTCAACATACAATTCAAAGGAGAGCTTGGAGCAACTTCAAAGGAAGCAAATTTTTGTTATCTCCTACATCCTCTTAGCCGATCAAAGTGAGTACTTTCCGCTATCTTACTTTGTTTATTCACACATCTTATATGCTTAATTGATCTTGGCTAGTTCTTAGAGAACCCAACAATGATATCAGAGCCTAAATTAAGCATGAAATGAATTAGGTTTCATAGACTTTAAGTTGGGGCTTTTATGATTTATGCATGATTTCTTCAAATTGAGGTTTTGGTTGAGCTTGGATGATGTTAAATTAGATTTGTGCATCTTAGGAATTGAGAAATTGAATTGGATAAAATTTCCTCTAATTCTATATGTTTGGCCGAATGACTTGGAACCCTTAGCTCATGGTGATTTTGATTTTTTAAACCATTGGATGTGTTTAAAATGAATGGATAAATTGATTTGTGATTTAATTGGATTGAAATCAAAATTAATGAAAAAATTACCATATTATCGTGAGCTTAATGAGCATGTTGGGATTGATTTTGCTTCAATTTGTGTTGGACATAAGTTGATTAATTAAAGCATGATTAATTAGTGTAATTGATGTTTTGGAAATATTAATTTAACTAATTAATTATGGCTAATACACTTTAATTAAATAATCGTAATATTTGGAATATTGTGATTAAATAAATTAGCCCGATCTCATAGATTGAGAAGAAGAAGAACTAAGCAAAGAAGACTTCGAAATGAGTGTTGGCACACCCTTTTTGATGTCCTCCTCAGCAGTTTAAGGCATCCTATGCAACTGACTGTAGGAACAATAAATACCATGCATGTTGAAGTTCATAATGAACTGGGAATACGCCGGCGGGAGTGAGCCAAGAATCAAATTCCGGCCCAATGTCTCATTTAACTGAAAGTCAAACTTTCGAAGCTGCTCAATGGGATCTATCATGTGCAGGACATGTGGACTCACTGGCTTGCCATCAGCCAAAACAAGCGTGGAACAATTCCACAGAGATTCTGTACACCAGGGTCTGCTTCTGGTTTAGAAATAGCTTTATAAGCTGAGTTATAATGCAATAGGATTCAGTCATATCAAAATACTGCCTCTTCAGATCATGAGACATAGCACAGAGAATGAGTGATTTGACTCTCAGATTATCATCCTTCTATTTTTGAAATGTCTCACTCTCTTCAGATGTAGACTTCGGAGCAATATCCAACGGTACTGGATTTTCTAACACATAACCCAACTTCTCTAATCTCAAGACTATCTTAAGATCTAATTCTCATTCACTAAAGTTCTCATGACTAGTCAGTTTGTTCGTGTCCAAGACACGTGCAAAAGGATTAGAAGTAGTAGTTGTCATCATAAACTTAACAAAAGAAACATGAATTAGCAGACAATAGTAATTTCATCAATATCATAAAACATCCAACATATCATGGAATTTTAATATAAGGATGTCCTCCCACTATTTTACATAAATTGATAATCCCCAAACAAAATACGAGAATTCAATCATTAAATTAAATTCTATAGCAGGAAATAGTGTTGGGATTTATAGGTCAAACCAAGATCAATTTAAGCATTTAAATATGTGAATACATCAAAGTTAAGTTGCGGAATACTCACTTTGATCGGCTTTTGCGATGCGAGGAACAACAAAAATTTCTTGCTCCCTTGATGAAGCTCTCGGCTTTCTCCTCTTTTGTGCTCCATTTGTGTTCTTCAAGCTCCAAGCTTTAAGATGAGATTCCATGCTCAAGGGTTTGTTTCCATATCACCTTTGTAAGACTCCAAATGTGTGCTAGCACTAGAAAATTTTGCCACAAAATTTCCCCTTGGCCTTCTTCTTGCTCACGACATTGAAGAAATTTTGGGAGAGAATATTGGCCTTTGGCCGAAAGTGGAGGGAGATGAGAGAAGTGTGATGAGTTGGTTTGTGTTTCTAAAACAATTACCAAAAAATTGATTTCCAAAATTTGGTATATGCCTTTCAAAAAGTCAAACAAATTTTGGAGCCAAAATGGCAATTAATGCCCTCAACAACTCACATCACTCAAAGTGACTAGACATCACATCACTCAAAGTGACAAGACATCCATCACTTGAATGACTAATGATGTGACGCTTGATGTGACTTGTGGGCCGCACTTGAATTCGAAATGTGAGTGGGCCCGAAAACACTCACGGGCTCGGGTTCGCTAATTCCGAATTAACGAATTTTCCGTTGCGACATAATTAAATCAAATTTAATTAAATAATTATGCCGATCAAAATTACTATTCACGTCGCTAACGAATTAATTCTAAATTAACTCGTTCGCCCGAATTAAAATCTAATTTTAATTCCGCGTCGAAATCTAATTTCGTTTAATATATCGAATATATTAATTTATCGATTAATTCCAAATTAATCGTTCTCTCTCTTTTAAATAATATTTTATCCCAGATAAAATATCTCCGTAATTAATCACAGATTAATTTTCTCTCTCAATTAATTAATCCAGATTAATAATGTGCGAGTCATACGTCATCGGTGAATCTTTGGGAAGCGACCAATGAGATCCCCGGATATGTTGGCAGTTCCGGTCGTCGGACTATCTGAACACGTACGTACCTAGTACTACGTTTTTACCGATTTACAAGACATGGTTGGCTTCTAGTAAAGCACTGTGCCTACCCAATTCTCCAGAAATATTCTTAAAGGAATATGTAATCTATATCAGGCGTAGTATACGTAGTATTGCGTATTGCGATCCAGTATCGGATGTCACGTGCTAGGCCTGGGGCTGGAATTATGTCTGCCCCGTACGAAGCACATGTCGGATCTCTGGTAACTAGTCTCTATAATGAGATAATCATGACCTTGTCATATTATCCCGATGATTGCAGTACATAAGAGTACTAGTTCCGTATCCTACGTGACCATCATCTCCACTATGACTGGAGTGATACTTCCATCTTGACATCACACCCAATACTCTACGATTCTCAATTACCCAGAAGAGGCGTACACATAACCGGTTAAAGCCCTGGACGACCAAAACCAAATTATATTGATTGTCGCAAGTATTAGCGGTGCAAGTCTCAGGTTAAGACCAAATACACCTACCCTGATTCGGACTTCCATAGACACATAGTCATACTACCAATGGAATTCTGAGGGGTCTATCCAGAGCGAAGCTGTTTCCGTACCATCGGTAAACACAACCTCCTATTACAATTGCATGAGTATCCAATACCCAAATATATGAGAACTATATCGTTATGCTCATACAGCGCGCATAAGTGTAATACTAGTCTATTCCGCATTATCGATGTCCAATCTCGATAATACTACGACTATGGATGTTTTAATGATTAAACCTTCGTGGATTGATACTGTCTCATATCATCTCAATCCAGTACTAATCATAAGGACCTTTTATCATTTATATATCTTGGTAATCCAATTACAAATGATAAAAGAGCAATTTCCTTTGTCACATAGTTAATTTGTACAACAACACCATGATCTGTACAAATAGTGATGATATGGGTCATAATTGTCCAACAAATAGATCTCACAAATATATATTTAAACACACATCTTTGACATATTGTGCCTAAATATATTTGAAAATAGGTAACAATTACCAATCACATCCAATGTGACTCTCTTAAAATAGGTCTTGAACCGTTTCCGATCCTCACTGCTTTGACATCAATTGGATGGGTCGTATTCAAGGCAATACTCGTCAATAAACACATCCAAGGTACTAGTGCACTACCTCACTGCTTTGGCATCTATTGGTATGTACTTTCGCTCGAATTTATTTCTTATCAAATAAGTTTTACTGGTACAAATAAATTTCCATTAACCATAACTGCACTGCTTTGGCAGACACAACAACGGTAACATGAAAAATATTTACATCCATATTGACGAGACGGACCCATTAGTGTACAATGCACTCACAAAACACAAAGCTTTATTATGGGGATTTGATAAAACTGTCAAATAGCCAAACTAATTGATCCAATCATGAGAATGTAATAAAATCTTGCAAAATGGAAACAAGTTCCATTTATTTTTTTTATGCCCAATTTCGAAAATTGATATTATTTTTCAATAAAAATAATAATTTTTTGGCCAAAAATTTGACACATTTTTTAGCTTATCCATAATTAATTATTATTTTGATTTTTGTTAATTAAAAACCATGTGTCAAAATTCCATGGTTTGACAAATCAAAATTTATCAATTAAATAAGAATATTCCAATAATATTATTATCTAAATAAATAAATTAATTAACTATTTAATTAATTTATTTATCTAATTAACAAAAAGATAAAATAATATTATGGAATAATATTCCAAGAATATTCTTCCATTTTATCATTAATAATAATTAATTAATTAATAATAATAATAATAAAACAAGTGTCAAAATCCAATTGGTTAATAATGTGTATCTAATTTAAATTATGTATCGTATGCAAATACAAATTATTTAATACGCATGTGTAAATTATAATAATCTGAATTATCCATAATTAATTGTCCAAGTGCTCAACGAGTACACTTTATATTGTGGGACTCTCTAGGTTCAAGTTTATCTGTCACGTAAACCATTTCCATGTCCATAATTTATCCACTCACAAATTACGACAACCACAGATAATCGAGTTGAACTATCCAAGTCGAAGTCATTGCATATATATAATCCCTCTGTCATAGGTTATCTGAATTATTCCGGAGATATAGATAAACGTCAAATCTCCGCTATGAACAATTCATGTGTCGCGACATAATTATGATTCTTTAATAAATATTCCAAACTCGTTTCCGAATCATACCTCAGCCAAGGATTTCAAGGAATCACAAATTGGACACCAAAATCCCTTACACGGGACTGACAGATTCTCTCTGGTTACATCACAGTGTTGGTTTCTAATTAGGTCCCAAGAATCATCAAATCAAGCACAAAAACGCATGAATACACAAAGGAGAATGGCAGAAACATTACTCACATTGATCGGATCTTGCGACGCGAAGAACAAAACGAATTGGCCTCCTCCATGAAGCTCGGCAGTGGCTTCTCCTTGCAGTGGGCTGCTCGGTTTTGGCTGGTTCGGCTCCTCCAAGAATCGGCCATGGGAGACCTCTATTGAAGCTCCAAGCTTCAAGCTTTGTGATTCCAAGCTCACGAAATCGTTTCCCTATCACCTTAGGAAGACTCAAGTGTGTGCTAGCACTTTGATTTTGCAACAAAATCATTTCTCTTGCATCTCTTTGCTTCTCGGCAGAACCAAAAAAGAAGGAAAGAATCGGCTCCAAGCCGTGAAAGAGAAGGAGGGAAAAAGAGAAAAACGTGAGTGGTGGAGAGAGAGAGGAAAAAGAAATAAAAAAGTATTAGGTTTTTATATTTCCAAAATAAATTAAACCATTTACCACCTTTTTAATTTCCATTTACCAAAAGTCAAAAAGCAAAAATCAATTAATGCTTTTCAACTACCACATCAATCATTCAAATCAATCAATCAAATTGTCACATCACTCAAAGTGACATGTGATTTGATGCTTGATGTGACTTGCGATTTGACGCTCGATTTGACTTGCGTGCCGCACTCGAATTCGAAATGCGAATGCGCTCACAAATAATCCCGAGCTCGGGTTCGCTAATTCCAAATTTACGAATTTTCCGTTGCGACGCAATTAAACGATTACGCCTAGTGAAATCACTATTCACGTCACTAACGAATTAATTCTAAATTAATTAGTTCGCCTGAATTAAAATCTAATTTCAATTCCGCGTCGAAATCCAATTTCGCATAATATATCAAATATATTATTTTATCGATTAATTCCAAATTAATCGTTCTCTCTCTTTAATTATTATTTTATCCCAGATAAAATATCTTCGTAATTAATCCCTGATTAATTAAAGTGCGAGTCATACATCATCGGTGAATCTTTGGGAAGTGACCCATGAGATCCCCAGATATGTTGGTAGTAAATACGGTCGTCGGACTATCCGAACACGTAAGTACCTCGTACTACGTTTATACCGATTTACAAGACAAGGTTGGCTTCTAGCAAAGCGCCATGCCTACCCAATTCTCCAGAAATATCCTTATAGGAATATGTGATCTATATCAAGCGTAGTATACCGTAGTATTGCGTATTTCGATCCAACATCGGACGATCACGTGCTAGGCCTGGGGCTGGAATTGTGTCTGCCCCGTACGAAGCACATATCAGATGTCTGGTAACTAGTCTCTATAATCGGATATACATGACCTTGTCATAATATCCCGATAGCTCGAGCATTTAAGAGAACAAATTCCGTATCCTATGTGACCATCATCTCCATATGACTGGAGTGATACTTCCGTCTTAACATCACACCCAATACACTACGATTCTCAATATACCCAGCATTGGCGTACACAGAACCTGTTAAAGCCCTGGACGACCTCAACTAAAGTATATTGATTATCGTAAGCATTAGCGGTGCAAGTCTCAGGTTAAGACCAAATACACCTACCCTGATTGCAGACTCCCATAGACACATAGTCATACTACCAATGGAATTCCGCGGGGGTCTATCCAGAGCGAAGCTGTTTCCCGTACCATCGGTAAAACACAACCTCCTATTACACTTGCATGAGTATCATATACCCAAATATATTAGAACTATGCTGTTGTGCCCTCACAAACGCGCACAAGTGTAATACTAGTCTTTTACGTATTTATCGATGTCCAATCTCGATAATACTCTGACTAGGGATATTTAATGATTTATATGCCGTGGAATGATACTGTCTCATATCATTCTCCGTCCAGGAACAAATTATAGGGACCTCCTATCATTTATATGTCTAGGTGATCTAATCACAAATGATAAGAGTGCAATCTCCTTTGTCACATAGTTAATTTGTACAACAACACCATGATCTGTACAAATAGTGACGCTATGGGTCATAATTGTCCAACAATCTCCCACTTGGCCTATAGCCAGTCACTCGAGTGCCTGACACCCGAACTATGTACGGTTGGCTCAAATTGTTGAGAAAAGGCTTTCGTTAGCGGATTTATATGAATATCATCTTGATGCGATTTATTCGATCATCACATCGCCACGATGTATGATCTGAACGAATCAGATGAATATAGAAGTATTTATCTGGATCGTTGATGTGACCATTAATTCTTTAGCCTGTGCTGACGCCTAACTCAGCTGCTAACAGAACTATATCTAATCTAATTAGATTTGTTATTGACCCAGATGGCTTCTATTACTGCCTCAGCTGCTGCAATTAACCCGCATTTGTTGTTTATTCGGTAACAGTATCTTGCTTGGAAGATTTCCAGCTCACTGTACCGTTATTCAAACTGTATAGTACCGTTTGTGACTTTTAGTCGTCTTTATCGGTTATAGGAAACTTGCTACAGTGATCCCAATCACTTCAAGTTCTCATTCTCCATAGATTAAGACAGCATCATTAGATCTCTCAGATACTAACGGATGTTGTTAACTTCAATCCAGTGACTATCACTCGGATTGGCCTGTTTGTGAATCCATATGCTCAAAGCGTATGAGACACCAAGTTGCGTACATTTTTCAATGTACGGTTTCTCGGAGAGTATTTCGAAAGCCAAGCTTTCGCCGATAGTTATTTTATGGGAATATCATTTTCAAGAAATGACGTATTATCATTATTTTATAGGACAGCCACTGTCAGTGCGCTCCCACTAACCCTCTTATATACACAAGAATCATTTTCGTTTTGAATTAAATCATAAATCATTATGATTACATCAAAACGATAATTCCAAGAACCTAATACTTGCTTCAATCCAATCATGGATCGAATAACAAGCATTATCCAAATGGATTTACCGTGGCAACAGGTAAAAGGTTGAATCGTAATCAACACAATGTTAATAACGATACCTTTCCGCTAAAAGCCTAGCTTTATACGTTGGTATGTTGCCATCCATGTACGTCTTCCTTGAAGACTTATAGTACCAGTAGGCACAATGCCTTGCGGTACATCAACTAGTATCCAAACTAGTTGATATACATGGAAATTAAACTATTTAAACACATTTTCCCCAGGATTATGTTTTAAATGTCAATCTTTCAATTATATCTTGATTCTAATAGTTCAACTATTTAATCAACGATTTGTGGTACTTTGTATTATATTGATTATTATAGTCCAACTATATAATCAAATATAATTTAAATTAATTAACCTCAATTACATTGATTACTATAATCCAATTATAAAATCAACTGTAAATTGAAATTAATTAATTCAAATATATTGATTACTATAATCCAATTATATAATCAACTATAATACAGTCCAACTACTTATTAAAACAACAATTTAAATATTAGTCCAACTAACATTTAATTTAACGACGAAATAATTTGAATGAGCGCGTATGGTAAGTAATTAAACGAATATTGCAAATTCAATTCTTGCCTCCCACTATTTTTCGGCGAGCCTCTAACCTTCTGTCGAGTACTCGGGAAACCGCGTTTCCTAGTGGGCTAGGATCCTGTTAAATATCACACAATCTTGACTTTGGCCAACAAATTGTATGATAATTAACTAGGTAGATCTCTAAGATCAATTGGATCCAATCCAATTCCTAGATCCGGTAGGGGGACGTCTGTGGGACACAGAAATTGGACGACGCATGCTGTCCCGGGCTCGTGGCCCGGTTGGGAGTACGGAGTAGCCACGGGGGACTAAACCGGAGAATAATGAAGTCGCCACCCGGTGTGAACCGGGAAAATGAGATTTAAGGCCGCACTCACCCCTCGCAAGGGAAGACATCAAACCGTTGGGTTCGGAATGGTCCCTTACTTATGTCACTTGTAATGAAAGGATTTGTGTAATAATTTAATCAAGCTTAAGTAACACTTATTTCCAAGAGTATCATGCTTCTAAGTTCACATGCACAAAAATAAAACTTACACTTAAATTTGCATATATTTCACATCTAAGATTGCATGCTTGAAAGTACATCAAAGTAGCAACGAACATACAACTTCATTGGCATATTGTATTCATGGAAACACAAGCACACACGAACCACACAAGAACACATAAAGGCGAATCAAATGATGGCGAACATGTGATTTCATAGATATATCATAAACAAATAGCCAATACATGTCCATGCACAAATAAAAGAGTCAACTAAGTATATAATGCAAAAAGACACTTAAGGATGCAATTAGGCATTAAAGTGAGCATGCTATGACGTGGTGCAAAAGAAGATAACTAATATGGACATAAACACACATATGAGCACTTTTCCAAGTGGTACGTGGAATTGTATCCCAAGTACAGACCGCACTACCGTCCATTCGGAATCGGCTACGGAATTTATGTATGGGTTTTCATCCGATATACCACAAGAAATAATACTCAAATGCTATCATGACATGGATATATGAATTGTAATACGTTAAACACATTGTACTCATACATGTGAGGAATACAGATGAATGATACCTACACAATCTTGCGTAACACAGAGAAGCAATCAGATTCGTCATACGAAGGGATAGCTACTAGGAACAATCATGTATGAAGTCTGATGAAAAGGACTCGGTTCAGTGGGTGCGTGTTCGCGTAGCATTCAAGAACGCGTTCGAACGGTAAACAGAAGGTTCACGTTCGTATAGCGTTCGAGAACGCGTTCGAACGGAGCCAGACCTGATGCATGAAACACTAAAAAAATGCATGCACGTTCACGTAGCGTTTGAGAACGCGTTCGAACGGTAAATAGAGGTTCACGTTCGTGTGGCGTTCGAGAACGCGTTCGAATAGAACCAGACCTGATGCATGATGAAACTAAGAAAATGCGTTCGCGTTCGCGTAGCGTTTGAGAACGCATTCGAACGGTAAACAAAAGGTTCACGTTCGTGTGGCGTTCGAGAATGCGTTCAAAAGGAACCAGACCTGATGCATGCAACACATTCATAGACAAACAAATCCACAATGTGGGACCTCACATATCTGATTAAACTCATCTCGCATCCAATCGATTATACACCAATCGGCGCGGCAAAGCATCGTGGTAAAGGGTTTTAACCCCTCCAAATAGGGGACCTCTCATCGCACTTACTAAGCCCATGCGCTCGATTGAATCATGCATACAAAGAATTAAAAACAATAATATCAAACTTAGTATGCCCGATTGAACGTATCTTGCATTCAACCGAACACACATCAACCGGTGTGCAGCAAAGTATCGTGGTAAAGGATTTTAACCCCTCCAAATAGGGGACCTTTCATCGCACTACTAAGCCCATGCGCTCGATTGAATCATGCATACAAAGAATTAAAAACAATAATATCAAACTTAGTATGCCCGATTGAACGTATCTTGCATTCAACCGAACACACATCAACCGGCGCGGCAAAGCATCGTGGTAAAGGAGTTTAACCCCTCCAAGTAGGGGACCTTTCATCGCACTTACTAAGCCCATGTGCTCGATTGAATCACGCATACAAAAGTAACATGCAGAATTCAAATGACGAAAAATAAATAAATCAAAGCAATATAAGACAAAAGAAAGTGTCATTTACTCAAGCGATACGTGGAGTTGTATCCCGAGTACAGATCATACTACCGTCCATTCGGAATCGGCTATGAAATTTATGTCCGGGTTTCCATCCGATATACCGTGAGAGTTGACACATCTTTCATTTTATTCCAAAGTCACAACATACCATATCTCATAATCCATGCATATTTATCTACTCAAGGGCCACAACATGCATTTCAACATAACAATCATGCAAGCAATATTCAATAAATAATACAAATAAAACAGAAAATGAATGTGGAAAATACCCTCAGGTCTAACCTTTTATGTCGACTTTTGAACTCGCGTTTCACGGCCGTCGGAAGGGCTATCACACCGCTACTTCTCCGGTTAACTAGTTTAGCGTCTTGGCTCACTGTTTTGCTGTTTTGCTTTATGTTTCGCTGTTTTGCTCGCTGTTTTCACTCCGTTTTGCTGCTATTTCCTCGCGGTTTTCTGGTCACTGTTTCAGGTCTTATTATTGTGTTTTAGGGGCGTGAATGTTGCTGCTGTTTTGGATGTTATTTTGGTGATGTGTGGGGAGTTTATGGAGGTGGTTTTCAGTGGTGATAGGGGCTGTATTGGTGGTTGTAATGGCTGTTAAAATTTGGCAATGGAGGGGATGGAGGATAGTGGTATTCTCGGCCAAAGAAGGAGAGATGAAGAGAAGAGTTTTGTTTGTGCTTCTTGCTTGGCCGTGGGGTTTGATGTCTCTAGGGTTTATTGCTTGTGTTTTGCGTGTGAGATGAGGAATGAAGAGATCTTGGGCGTGGGATAGAGAGAGTCCAGAGGAGGGGTGGCTAGGTTAGTGCATGTTTATATAGAGAATGGCTAGGGCTTCACCTTGTCTCACAAGGAATAGGATCTTGGTTTCTAATTTAGGCTTCTCAAGAATGGCATACACAAGATTGAGGGGGGACAAAATATTATAAATTAGGAAGTTACAAGATTAGATTGGTGTTGATTAGGAAGTCAAATATTTTTAATTGGTAAATATATTATTTAGTTAGGATTGATTATATTTGATTAGTTTATATTAGGCATATACTTATTTTATGTTGTGTAAGTATTTTTATTATTTTGGTAGGTGATTATTTAGATTTTATTTGTTTGGTATATGACTTAATTAATTATTTTTTAATTACATTATCTAATTAATATTTAACTTAATATTTGATTTAATTGGGTGTGTTTTAAGTGGGCTTGGGCTAGGCTAGGGTGCATGTGGGCTAAATGGGCTCGGGTCATGAGGCTAACAGCAAAACCAGAAATACCGATACCGTTCGAACGTCAATTCGAACGTGACATGAACGCCCGCAATCTGCCTGACGTTCGAACGCGTTTAAGAACGCAGCACGAACGAAAACTGATGATGTGGGCCTTGGCCTTAGGATTCATTCCTAGATTCCTTCCTGGATTCATTCCTAAATTCTGATGGTGTGGGCCCCGACCCTAGGATTCATTCCTGGATTCATTCCAAAATTCTGACAATGTGGGCCTCAGCCTGGGGATTCATTCCAAAACTCTACTGATGTGGGCCTCGGCCCTGGGATTCATTCCCGGATCCCTTCTAAAATTCTGCTGACGTGGGCCTCGACCCTGGGATCCATTCCCAGATTCATTCCTGGATTCATTCCAAAATTCTGAGAGATTCATTCCTGGATTCGTTCCAAAATTCTGAGAGATTCGTTCCAAATTCTGAGAGATTCATTCCCGGATTCATTCCAAATTCTGATAGATTCATTCCCTGGATTCATTCCAAATTCTAAGAGATTCATTCTTTGGATTCATTCCAAATTCTAAGAGATTCATTCCTTGGATTCATTCCAAATTCTTGAGAGATTCATTCTCTGGATTCGTTCCAAAATTCTGAGAGATTCCCGGATTCCTTCCAAACTCTGAGAGATTCATTCCCTGGATTCTGGATTCATTCCAATTCTGAGAGATTCATTCCCTGGATTCGATCCAAATTCTGAGAGATTCATTCCCTGGATTCATTCCTGAAACTGTACTGTTGCTGTTTCTGACTAGCTTGCCTTTGCTGCTTTCTCTCTTTCTTTCTTCGAAACCTGTTAATATAAAACAAGACAAACACAAAAGGATGCAAAATGTGTTACATGTATGCATGTATGCATGAGTTTCCTATCCCGTTGGGTTAGGTCTTCGGTCAATTCCCTTAGTGACAGCTCGGTCTTCTCTTCCTTAGGCAAAATACTGCTTCAATCTGTCTACACTAATTGGTTCTGTGAACTCATTTCATTTCCAAGTCTAACAGTCTCACTGTCTTCATTTCCCAATTTCTGAATGGCCAATTTATCTTTTCTGCTTGCTTCTTCTGAGGATTCCCTACGTTCTGAGTATCATAGTACCAAAATAGTACCAAGATTGAATGCTTTTGTCACATGCACTCATGTTGCAAGTTGAGAAGTGGAGATTCAGGCAAGTAAGCGAAATGAACTTCTTTATTATTGTTGAGAAAAGATTCGAACAAGCAAACAAAATCAATGTCTTTATTAAAAATGCAAGATAAACTTGGAGAAACAGCAGTGCCTTCTTCCGCAGCCTCTGGTTCTTCGTTGTTATTATCCATTATCCCCATGTGAGAAGCTTGGTGGTTGAGGTTTGGAGGACAAAGGTTTCAGGCAAGCCAAAGTTGATCATGGTGGTGGGACGGAGTGGAAATTTGGTAGAGGATCCTGTGTGTGTGCTGGGTTGCTCTATTTCTGGGTCAGGTATTTTGTGGGTGTCAATCAGGTCTTGGATCTCATGCCTAAGGCGGGGGCAGTTGTCAGTTTCGTGACCCTTTTGCTGGTGAAAATAACAGAATAAGTTCAAGTCAAGGTAGTGCGGCACAAGGCTGGGGAGTGGTTTAGGTTCCAAGGGTTTCAGGAGTCCTTGCATCTTCAATTTCTCAAACACCTTTGATAGAGGTCTACCCAAGTTGGAGAAACGTCTGTTCCTGAAGGCAGTGACCTCAGCACTGGAATACTTGGCTTCAGGATGTCCCCCAAAATTCCTTCTATTCTGGCCATAAAACTTTTTGTTCTCGGCCTCCTCTTCTTCAATATCCATAACTGTCTCCCTCAACTGTCGGAAATCCGCAATCATTGAAGTCATCCTCCTTAACTTGCCATAGATCGAGGGCTTAGCGCCCTTGATGATCATTTTAATCTGGTCCTTCTCAGAGGGCCGAGTCTGTATTTTCAGAAGCTGGCTTCTCCAGCGGTCTACATACTCATTGAAGCTTTCTTCCGGCTTCTGCTTAGTGTTCTCCAAATCATGGAGTGACAAGTCAATCTCTAAGTCTGTAACATACTGCTTCAGAAAAGCATCAGCTAGTTCCCTCCAATCTTCCTTAACCTTCTTCTCAAGGCTATGATACCAAACCACAGGTGCCCCCTCGAGTGACATCCCAAACATCTTTTGGACTTGGCGCTGTGATAGGCCCACTGAACTCATGACTGAGACATATTGCTGCAGATGGACTCTTAGGTCTCCATTCCCATTAAACTTGGCCATGTCAGGCATTTTAAACTGAGCTGGCAGCTGTTCTCCGAAGGTCATTGCCTCATAGTCTAACAACTCTTCATGTTTACCCCTCATTTTACGGGTAACTGACTCAACCTGATCCTGAAGTTTCTGTAACTCTGCCTGAGACCCATATACTATGCCATATCATCATCAAAAGTGGGGATATCATCCCCAAATCTGTTCGGAGGTTCCTCTTGCCTCACATCTCCGGAACTAACCCCGGCACGAGACCCAGCTATACCAGCCACAGCAGTAGTCAAAGCTTGCAACTGTTCAGTGACCTTGGTGAGACCGTTCCCTAACTGATCCATACGGGATACCTCATTACCAGATTCACTCATGACCGTTACTGTTCTTTTAATGAGCCTTGTTCATTCTCTAACCCAAACGGCATCTATGATGTCTTTTTGAGACATAGAATGTGTTAACATGACATATGTATGTATGAGGTGCATGAGGTGCATGTAACATATAAACATATTGAATCAACTAAAATCTTCCAACAAATCGGCCCATTATCATTTTAGAAGCTTTTGGGCTAACTGTCATAGGAGTGAACCCGTCCCAGTTTAAATGGCCCAACGAGTTCACATCTCATGGCAAAGAGCCCAACTAAATCCAAATGGTAATGTTCCGAACACAAGCACAAAGTGGCCCATCAACACTTAGAAGCCTTTGGCCCAATCGTCATAAAATACGTTCTTGTCCCAGTTTAAATGGCCCAACAAGCCCATATCTCATGACAAATGGTCAAAATGGATCTAAACGATGATGTTCCCAAGCACAAGCATAAAAGAAAGATAATGCAAACATAGAGTAATAATTTCTACAGAATGGCCCATCAACATTTCAGAAGCTTTGTCCCAATGGTCATAAGGTACAAACTCGCCCCAGTTTAAATGGCCCAGCAAGTCCGCATTTCTGACAATGGTCCAACTGCATCCAAATGTGGATGGTCCACGAGCTCATACTCAAGGAAATAATTATTACTTTAACCATACAGTCTCGGTCTATGGGTGGGTTCGCAGGAGTGTAGACAAAGGCTCTCATCGGCGAAGGATGGCCCACAACTAGGTCTCCCCAATCAAGGGTTCGAGGAACCAAGTGAGCTCACCATTTTTTATACACTAAGGTACGTGCCAATGAGCTATGGTGTGTGACTGACTGTCAGATGGATTTCCCGTTGTAGATTCCCCAGAGGGAAGGTGAAGAGAGGCTCACTTAAATACCCAAGCCTCTTAGGCTCTTATCGCTTGGTGTCAGGAATAAACAATGAGTCCTCCAAATTAGTCCATCACAACAGGCTACGAGTAGATGGCTATCTAGGTGCCTTCACATCTTTTCCTTCTAGAAAGGTAGTGAGTGAAGGAAGACACCAAACCATTACCTAACCTCTAAATGCCTTTGATTAAACCCCCATTTTATCCACTATAGACACGGTCAATTAGAACATAAATCCAAACATTACAAGACAATATTTCGGGGCCGATTCTCTATTCCCCAGAGGAGTCGCCAGACTGTGGGACACAGAAACTGGACGACACATGATGTCCCGGGCTCGCGGCCCGGTTGGGAGTACGGAGTAGACACGGGGGACTAAACCGGAGAATAATAGAGTCACCACCCGGTGTGAACCGGGAAAACGAGATTTAAGGCCGCACTCAGCTCTCGCAAGGGAAGACCTCAAACCGTTGGGTTCGGAATGGTCCCTTACTTATGTCACTTGTAATGAAAGGATTTGTGTTATATTTTAATCAAGCTTAAGTAACACTTATTTCCAAGAGTATCATGCTTCTAAGTTCACATGCACAAAAATAAAACTTACACCTAAATTTGCATATATTTCACATCTAAGATTGAATGCTTGAAAGTACATCAAAGTAGCAACGAACATACAACTTCATTGGCATATTGTATTCATGGAAACACAAGCACACACGAACCACACAAGTACACATAAAGGCGAATCAAATGATGGCGAACATGTGATTTCATAGACATATCATAAACAAATAGCCATTACATGTCCATGCACAAATAAAAGAGTCAACTAAGTATATAATGCAAAAAGACACATAAGGATGTAATTAGGCATTAAAGTGAGCATGGTATGACGTGGTGCAAAAGAAGATAACTAATATGGACATAAACACACATGTGAGCACTTTTCCAAGTGGTACGTGGAATTGTATCCCAAGTACAGACCGCACTACCGTCCATTCGGAATCGGCTACGGAATTTATGTATGGGTTTCCATCCGATATGCCACAAGAAAAAATACTCAAATGCTATCACGACATGGATATATGAATTGTAATACGTTAAACACATTGTACTCATACATGTGAGGAATACAGATGAATGATACCTACATAATCTTGCGTACACACAGAGAAGCAATCAGATTCGTCATACGAAGGGATAGCTACTAGGAACAATTTGTATGAAATCTGATGAAAAGGACTCAGTTCAGTGGGTGCGCATTCGCGTAGCATTTGAGAACGCGTTCGAACGGTAAACAGAAGGTTCGCGTTCGTATAGCGTTCGAGAACGCGTTCGAACAGAGCCAGATCTGATGCATGAAACACTAAAAAAATATGTGCACGTTCGCGTAGCGTTTGATAACACGTTCGAACGGTAAACATGAGGTTCACGTTCGTGTGGCGTTCGAGAACGCGTTCGAACGGAACCAGACCTGATGCATGATGAAACTAAGAAAATATATGCGTGTTCGCGTAGCGTTTGAGAACGCGTTCGAACGGTAAACAAAAGGTTCACGTTCGTGTGGCGTTCGAGAATGCGTTCGAACGGAACCAGACCTGATGCATGCAACACATTCATAGACAAACAAATCCACAATATGGGACCTCACGTATCCGATTGAACTCATCTCGCATCCAGTCGAGTATACACCAATCGGCGCAGCAAAGCATCGTGGTAAAGGGTTTTAACCCCTCCAAATAGGGGACCTCCATCGCACTTACTAAGCCCTGCGCCGATTGATTGAATCATCTATACAAAGAATTAAAAATAATAATATCAAACTTAGTATGCCCGATTGAACGTATCTTGCATTCAAGCCCGAACACACATCAACTGGTGCGGCAAAGCATCGTGGTAAAGGATTTTAACCCCTCCAAATAGGGGACCCTTTCACGCACTTACTAAGCCCATGCGCTCGATTGAATCATGCATACAAAGAATAAAAAACAATAATATCAAACTTAGTATGCCCGATTGAACGTATCTTGCATTCAACCGAACACACATCAACTGGTGCGGCAAAGCATCGTGGTAAAGGATTTTAACCCCTCAAAATAGGGGACCTTTCATCGCACTTACTAAGCCCATGCGCTCGATTGAATCATGCATACAAAGAATTAAAAACAATAATATCAAACTTAGTATGCCCGATTGAACGTATCTTGCATTCAACCGAACACACATCAACTGGTGCGGCAAAGCATCGTGGTAAAGGATTTTAACCCCTCCAAATAGGGGACCTTTCATCACACTTACTAAGCCCATGCGCTCGATTGAATCATGCATACAAAGAATTAAAAACAATAATATCAAACTTAGTATGCCCGATTGAACGTATCTTGCATTCAACCGAACACACATCAACCGGCGCGGCAAAGCATCGTGGTAAAGGGTTTTAACCCCTCCAAGTAGGGGACCTTTCATCGCACTTACTAAGCCCATGTGCTCGATTGAATCACGCATACAAAAGTAACATGCAGAATTCAAATGACGAAAAATAAATAAATCAAAGCAATATAAGACAAAAGAAAGTGTCATTTACTCAAGCGATACGTGGAGTTGTATCCCGAGTACAGATCATACTACCGTCCATTCGGAATCGGCTATGAAATTTATGTCCGGGTTTCCATCCGATATACCGCGAGAGTTGACACATCTTTCATTTTATTCCAAAGTCACAACATACCATATCTCATAATCCATGCATATTTATCTACTCAAGGGCCACAACATGCATTTCAACATAACAATCATGCAAGCAATATTCAATAAATAATACTAATAAAACAGAAAATAAATGTGGAAAATACCCTCAGGTCTAACCTTTTATGTCGACTTTTGAACTCGCGTTTCACGGCCGTCGGAAGGGCTATCACACCGCTACTTCTCCGGTTAACTGGTTTAGCGTCTTGGCTCACTGTTTTACTGTTTTGCTTTATGTTTCGCTGTTTTGCTCGCTGTTTTCACTCTGTTTTGCTGCTATTTCCTCGCGGTTTTCTGGTCACTGTTTCAGGTCTTATTATTGTGTTTTAGGGGCGTGAATGTTGCTGTTGTTTTGGATGTTATTTTGGTGATGTGTGGGGAGTTTATGGAGGTGGTTTTCAGTGGTGATAGGGGCTGTATTGGTGGTTGTAATGGCTGTTAAAATTGGCAATGGAGGGGATGGAGGATAGTGGTATTCTCGGCCAAAGAAGGAGAGATGAAGAGAAGAGTTTTTGTTGTGCTTCTTTCTTGGCCGTGGGGTTTGATGTCTCTAGGGTTTATTGCTTGTGTTTTGCGTTTGAGTGTGAGATGAGGAAGAAGAGATCTTGGGCGTGGGATAGAGAGAGTCCAGAGGAGGGGTGGCTAGGTTAGTGCATGTTTATATAGAGAATGGCTAGGGCTTCACCTTGTCTCACAGGAATAGGATCTTGTTTTCTAATTTAGGCTTCTCAAGAATGGCATACACAAGATTGAGGGGGGACAAAATATTATAAATTAGGAAGTTACAAGATTAGATTGGTGTTGATTAGGAAGTCAAATATTTTTAATTGGTAAATATATTATTTAGTTAGGATTGATTATATTGATTAGTTTATATTAGGCATATACTTATTTTATGTTGTGTAAGTATTTTATTATTTTGGTAGGTGATTTTTAGATTTTATTTGTTTGGTATATGACTTAATTAATTATTTTATTTAATTACATTATCTAATTAATATTAACTTAATATTTGATTTAATTTGGGTGTGTTTTAAGTGGGCTTGGGCTAGGCTAGGGTGCATGTGGGCTAAATGGGCTCGGGTCATGAGGCTAACAGCAAAACCAGAAATACTGATACCGTTCGAACGCCAATTCGAACGCGACACGAACACCAGCAATCTGCCTGACGTTCGAACGCGTTTAAGAACGCAGCACGAATGAAAACAGTGAACATGTGAAACGACTCTGATAGCATACTCATCCTGAATTTCCCCTTCCGATATCCGTTTCTCGCGACTTCCATGACTTAAAAGGTTATGCCTCCAACTGAGACTCATCATCGGGTTTCACATGCAAAAATGCAATGCCTACAACGTCCAAGTCCGAAACATATATCTTATATATGCCAATACATCCAATGTATTACCTAACCTTTTTCCTCTGAATCAACTAAGCTTTGGCTTTGGCACAACAAACTTAGTGATCCCAGTCAAGCGCGACCCATTGACCATGGAAAGCTTCGTAATCAATGTCGATGGACAAGAAGTGGTCTTGACTTTGGCCAACAAACCACAACTTGGACAAGACACTGATATGGAACAAAGCCCTCGTGATTCAAACACATCTTCGACAGACAAAGGCCTTGATTTTGGCCAACAAACCAATGTCATCTCGGATCTTGAGTGAGAATCACTCAATGGAAGGAAAGACGTTTAATATTTAGCGAGGGTTTTTCGCGTGCAAATTGGCAACCAATTTATTATCTTTGTTAAGGTCTCATCATCATACACCCTTAAACATGCATTCTAAACACATAATAAAGCGCGTATAATAAAATAATAATGATATGCGGTGGATACTTTATACAATTGATCCTAGATCAATTCTCTCACTTTCTCTCTCCAACTAGCACAAGTATCACTTCTACCCGTTACACTACACTTCTAAAGAAACCTCATTTACATTGAGGGGAATAGATGAGAAGAGAAATACAATGAGAAGGAGGTAATAAGGCTGGACTCGCAGGTGCAATTAATAAATCAAATTTATTACAATTTCCAAAATTGCCCCACCCATCTAATATCCATCCGATATACATTATTCATGCATCGCAACCATGTATTCACACAAGCATGTTATCAATCAATCTAATCCAATTAATTAATCTGATAATTAGTGATCATCCAATGTTCAAACAACGATTTGATTTTGCTCGAGTCAAACTCGTTTTGCGAATAGGTACTCAAAGTACGAATTCTTGAATTAAATTAAACTACAAAATTAAATCCAATTCAATTTGTATTTAATACTAATTCACTATTTAATTCCAAATTAAATATTACACTTTATTAACGAACCTTTACGACTTAAATTCCAAATTCAATCGTCATGAGTCTCAAAGCCCGATTAACGTCCAACGTTTATTTAATTAAAGTCCAATGGGCTTTTAATTAATTTCTTAAGGCGTGGACTTTTGGTCAACTCGGGTCAAACCGATAACCAAAGTCCAATCCGGGATTTACCCCATAAGCCCAGAAATCAATTTTGGCCCATTAGGCCCAATTAAATAATTAAGGTCCATTAAGTCATAATTGGACTTTATGGATGCGGTTTTGGGCCCAATTGGATCCAACCAAATTGGCCTAAACCTAACTTGGTACAACCAAGCCCAAAAGCCCAATTACAACCTATAAGGCCCAAATCCAATTTCAAGCCCAATTAATTAACTTATAAAAAATTCCACAATTAATTAACCTAAGTGTAATACAAAATTAATTACCCAATTAACATTTCTAAAACATCAATTAGCCTAATTAATCATGCACGTTAACATCAAATAGTGTCCAACACAATTCAATCAAAATCCAACCCAATACATGCTTCTTTATTCTCAGCAATTATGGGTTTTTTCATTCCGATTCGGTTTCAATCCAATTGAATCCACAATCATCATTACCCAAATCAATTCAACTCATCCAATGAATCAAAATAAAAAAACACCATGAATTTCAAAAATCCATTGAATTCGGCCAAGCCACAATTTGGGGAAGATTTGTCCAATTCAAAATTCAATCCAATTAAACCTCAAATCAACTTTACCCAATTGTTTTAAGTCATCCAATGATCAAAAAAACAAAAAATCACCAAGATATTAGGGTTCTTTAATTTTCGGCCAAGCCTCCAATTTGGGGAAAAATTGATCCAATCCAATTTTCTTGAAATTGATCATGCACAACTTCAATTCAACCTCATTCAAGCATACTAAATCAAACAATTTAACCAATTGATGCTCAAATCGATTTTGCCCAATTTTAAACCCTAAAATTTTCATGTTTGATGTAAGCTCAAGATACCATTGTTGGTTTCTAATTAGGTCCCAAGAATCATCAAATCAAGCACAAAAATGCATGAATACACAAATGAGAATGGCAGAAACATTACTCACATTGATCGGATCTTTCGACGCGAAGAACAAAACGAATTGGTCTCCTCCATGAAGCTCGGCAGTGGCTTCTCCTTGCAGTGGGCTGCTCGGTTTTGGCTGGTTCGGCTCCTCCAAGAATCGACCATGGGAGACCTCCATTGAAGCTCCAAGCTTCAAGCTTTGTGATTCCAAGCTCACGAAATCGTTTCCCTATCACCTTAGGAAGACTCAAGTGTGTGCTAGCACTTTAATTTTGCAACAAAATCATTTCTCTTGCATCTCTTTGCTTCTCGGCAGAATCAGAAAAAAAGGAAAGAACTGGCTCCAAGCCGTGAATGAGAAGGAGGGAAAAAGAGAAAAACGTGAGTGGTGGAGAGAGAGAGGAAAAAGAAATAAAAAAGTATTAGGTTTTTATATTTCCAAAATAAATTAAACCATTTACCACCTTTTTAATTTCCATTTACCAAAAGTAAAAAAGCAAAAAGCAATTAATGCTTTTCAACTACCACATCAATCACTCAAATCAATCAATCAAATTGTCACATCACTCAAAGTGACATGTGATTTGACGCTTGATGTGACTTGCGATTTGACGCTAGATTTGACTTGTGTGCCGCACTCGAATTTGAAATGTGAATGTGCTCGCAAATAATCCCGGGCTCGGGTTCGCTAATTCTAAATTAACGAATTTTCCGTTGCGACGCAATTAAACGATTACGCCTAGTGAAATCACTATTCACGTCGCTAACGAATTAATTCTAAATTAATTCGTTCACCCGAATTAAAATCTAATTTCTATTCCGCGTCGAAATCCAATTTCGCATAATATATCAAATATATTATTTTATCGATTAATTCCAAATTAATCGTTCTCTCTCTTTAATTAATATTTTATCCCAGATAAAATATCTCCGTAATTAATCCCATATTAATTTTCTCTCTCTTCTAATTAATCCCTGATTAATTAAAGTGCGAGTCATACATCATCGGTGAATCTTTGGGAAGTGACCCATGAGATCCCCGGATATGTTGGCAGTAAATACGGTCGTCGGACTATCCGAACACGAAAGTACCTCGTACTACGTTTATACCGATTTACAAGACAAGGTTGGCTTCTAGCAAAGCGCCATGCCTACCCAATTCTCCAAAAATATCCTTATAGTAATATGTGATCTATATCAAGCGTAGTATACCATAGTATTGCGTATTTCGATCCAGTATCGGATGATCACGTGCTAAGCCTGGGGATGGAATTGTGTCTGCCCCGTACGAAGCACATATCAGATGTCTGGTAACTAGTCTCTATAATCGGATATACATGACCTTGTCATAATATCCAGATAGCTCGAGCATTTAAGAGAACAAGTTTCGTATCCTATGTGACCATCATCTCTATATGACTGGAGTGATACTTCCGTCTTAACATCACACCCAACACACTACGATTCTCAATATACCCAGCATTGGCGTACACAGAACCTGTTAAAGCCCTGGACGACCTTAACTAAATTATGTTGATTATCGTAAGCATTAGCGGTGCAAGTCTCAGGTTAAGACCAAATACACCTACCCTTATTGCAGACTCCCATAGACACATAGTCATACTACCAATGGGATTTCGCGGGGGTCTATCCAGAGTGAAGCTGTTTCCCGTACCATCGGTAAAACACAACCTCCTATTACACTTGCATGAGTATCCTATACCCAAATATATGAGAACTATGTCGTTGTGCCCTCACAAACGCGCACAAGTGTAATACTAGTCTTTTACGTATTTATCGATGTCCAATCTCGATAATACTTTGACTATGGATATTTAATGATTTATCCTTCATTGACCGATACTGTCTCATATCATTCTCCGTCCAGGAACAAATCATAGGGACCTCCTATCATTTATATATCTAGGTGATCTAATCACAAATGATAAGAGCGCAATCTCCTTTGTCACATAGTTAATTTGTACAACAACATCATGATCTGTACAAATAGTGACGTTATGGGTCATAATTGTCCAACACACAGGATATCGTGAGTATCAGTCTATACCCAATGAACAGGCGGAGGTTTGATCTTAAAAGACCGTTGACGTGACTGTCATCAAATGACGGAGGATATCTCACATATTCACAGTGGTATCAAAAGTCATAGGAGCTAATATGATATTCGACTCATAAAGATTCCTATTGACGTTGGTGTACCATCCATCATAAATTTTCGAATGAGTCGTTCAGTATTCATCCAATAAATACCTATGTATCTATATGAGTCTCCCAAGACTCATGATTACTGAGATAAACCATTAGAAAAATTCTAATATGCGACACGTACCGGTCTCACGGGTTTACTAACTGACCAAGTATGTAAACCTTGACTAGGAATAATTCAAGAATGAATTGTATTATGACATTTCTCAGTAACAATTGCGACGCTTTTGTAATTACGTCACAACTGTTCATTCTAAGGTCTTTTACGCCTTTACCATATATAAGATTATATTGATGAAAATTACTTAATTTTATTAATAATAAAATAAAATGTGCATCGTATTTATAATAAATACAATAAAATTTGCCGCGCCGAGCACCAACTCCAACACATGCATCATGTTTAATTTTATGCCTAAATTTTTGATAAGTTTAAATGCATGTTTATTTTATTTTATTTCACCCATGGTTTCTTCAATCATTGTTATTCTCTCTCATGACAAGTTAACGGGAGAAAATTATGTTAAATGGAAAAGTAACATAAACGTTATCTTATTTTGTGAAGACCTTAAGTTTGTCCTAACAGAGGAATGTCCTCCCGAGCCAGCCAGAAATTCTGGCCAAGCTGTTCGTGTTGCCTATTAGAAATGGGTCACGACCAATGAGAAAGCCTGCTGCTACTCACTAGTATGGATGTTCGAGGTTCTTGATGTAAAGCATGAGCCAATGGATACAACATCTTTGATGATGCAATCATTACAGGGCATGTTCGGGCAGCTTTCAGAGTGGCAGCGTCATGAGGCTATGGCCTCAATAATGACCACATGATGAAGGAAAGGACATTAGTCTGAGAGCATATCTTGAGGATGATGACCTATCTCAACATGGCTGAAACCCATGGAGCTCGTATTAACGAGCGTAGCCAGGTGACCATGATCATGGAAACTCTTTCGAAGAGTTTCCTACAGTTTCAAAGTAACCATGTTATGAAAAAGTTATCTTTTACTTTGACCCAACTACTAAATGAGCTCACCCATTATGAGTCAATGCTGGTGGATCCTCGTAAGCACAGTGGAGAGGCAAATATTATTGAATCTTCTAAATCTGCAAAGACGAAGAAGAAAGACACTGAGAAGGTTAAGGCAAAGCCCATGAGGAAGAACAAGAAAAGCTCCAAGGATGCCAAGCCCAAAGGAAATTGTTTCTCTTGCAACAAGGATGAGCATTGGAAATGGAACTGTCTTAAATACCTTGCTACTGAAAGAGAAGAATGTCACATGTAAATACGATTTCCTTGTCATCAAATCACTATTAGTGAGGGATGATAAATCCGTATAGATTATTGATTTTGGAGCCACTAGCCATATTTTTTCTTCTTTACAACTACTTGATTCATGGAAAGACCTTGCTGAAGGTGACTACACCATGAGGGTCAGGACAATGGATGTTGTTTTAGCAAGAGCAGTGGAAGTTTATTGTCTAAAATCTTAAAATAATGGTTATTTATGTTTGAACAATGTGTTATATATTCATGGATGATGGTTTTTAAGTTTCATTTAATAGTAATTTGTTTATTATTAGTATAAATGGATTAACTATATACCAAGAAACTCTGAAAATAATCTATATGTGTTAAGGCCGTTAACACATAATTCACTGCTCAACCCTGAAATGTTTAAGGTTGAAAAACCTAAAATAAAACAGCAAAAGATTTCTCACGATGACACATATCTGTGGCATCTTAGACTTGGTCATATTAGCCTTAACCAGATAGAGAGGTTGATAAAGAATGGAGTTTTAAATCAGTTAAAGCTTGGAGCTTTACCAGTCTATGAATCCTGTCTAAAAGGAAAAATGACCAAGAGTCATTTTATTGGAAAATATATAAAAGTTAATCAACCACTTGAGTTAATACATTCAGACTTTTACGGACCGATGAATGTAAGAGCTCGAGGAGGTTATGAATACTTCATAATATTTATTGATGATTATTCTAGATATTGGTACGTTTAACTAATACAGCACAAGTCATATACCTTTGAAAAGTTCAAAGAGTTTCCTATTGAAGTTGAGAACCAATTAGGTAAGACGATCAAAACTCTACGATCGAATCGTATAGGAGAATACCTTGATAGATATTTCAAGAAATTCTTAGTTGAGCATCGGATAATATCCTAACTCACAGCACCTGGAGCACCATAGCAGAATGGTGTTGCAGAGAAGAGAAATCGGACCCTACTAGACATGATAAGATCTATGTTTAGTTACAGTTCACTGCCTAGTTCATTCCGGGGATATACATTGCAAACAACAATGTGTATCATGAATGTAGTGTTGGTTTCTATTTAGGTCCCAAGATAATAACAAGCATGAAAAACATGTGTGAATACATCAACGGAGGTAGCGGAATACTCACATCGATCGGTTGAGAGGATACGGCAACAAATAAAATGATTTTGGCCTCCATTTCCACGCCCACTGCAGTGCACTCCACTGCCTTGAAAAATCAGATTTTGAGCTGAGATTTGGAGCTTCAATCTTCGTCTAACGATTCCCGGCTCGTGGGTGGGTTTCCCTAACACCTTCGTATGCCTCTTAGAAGTGTACTAGCACTTGGATCTTTCCACAAAATCCACAAAAACTGCTTCCCTCACTGCTCACGTTTTGGACAGCAAAACCAGTGAGTTTTAGCCCCTTGGGCGTGAAAGGAGAAAGAGATGGGAGAGAGAGAGTTGTCTAGGGTTTTCAAAAATATTCATCTAATGAATAATAATTAATTACCAAAGTGTAGAGAGAAATTTTGCTTTTTAACTTTTGCTGAAACCATTTAACTCTTTACCCTAAACTTGGTAGGTGTGGGTAAATGGTTTTCCAAAAAGCAAACAAGGTAGTTGGGTGGTAGGTACACCTACCACACATGGCCCCCACATATTTGAATTCAAAATTCAAATATCTCTACGAACATTTACCGCGGTTCGGTTTCGTTTAATCCGATTAAACGAACTTCCGTCGTTAAAGAATTAAATCTAATTTAATTAAATATCGATGCCTCGCAATATATTACGAACGTCGTTTACGAATTAATTCTAAATTAACTCGCTCATTCGTATTAAAGTCCGACTTTAATTTCGTAATGAAATCCAATTCATATTAATATATCTGATATATTAATTTTAGCCCATTCGAATAAATTAAATAGAAAAATCCAATTTAACTATTAAATTTATTTTACCGATTAATTCCAAATTAATCGCGTTCTCTCTCTTAGTCTATATTTTATCCCAGATAAAATATCTCCGTAATTAATCCCAGATTAATTTTCTCTCTCATCAATTAATCCCAGATTAATTAAAGTGCGAGTCATACATCATCGGTGAATCATTGGGAAGCGACCCATGAGATCCCCGGATATGTTGGCAGTAAATACGGTCGTCGGACTATCCGAACACGTAAGTACCAAGTACTATGTTTTACCGATTCACGAGACAAGGTTGGCTTCTAGCAAAGCACCATGCCTACCCAATTCTCCGGAAATATCCTTACAGGAATGAAGGATCAGTATCAGGCGTAGTATACATCGTATAGTGCATATCGATCTAGTATCGGATGGTCACATGCTAGGCCTGGGGCTGGAGTTGTGTCTGCCCTGTACGAAGCACATGTCGGATGTCTGGTAACTAGTCTCTATAATCGGATATACATGACCTAGTCAAAATATCCCAATGGCCGCGCAGCACTTAAGAGCACTAATACCGTATCCTATGTGACATCATCTCCACTATGACTGGAGTGATACTTCCGTCTTGACATCACACCCAATACTCTACGATTCTCAATATACCCAGTATTGGCGTACACAGAACCGGTTAAAGCCCTGGACGACCTTAACCAAAGTATATTGATTGTCGTAATTATTAGCGGTGCAAGTCTCAGGTTAAGACCAAATACACCTACCCTGATTTCGGACTCCCATAGACACACAGTCATACTGCCAATGGGATTCCGAGGGGGTCTATCCAGAGCGAAGCTATTTCCCGTACCATCGGTGAAACACAACCTCCTATTACACTTGCATGAGTATCCAATACCCAAATATATGAGACCTTTGCCGTTGTGCCCTCACAACGCGCACAAGTGCAATACTAGTCTTTTACGTATTTATCGATGTCCAATCTCGATAATACTCTGACTAGGGATATTTAATGATTTATCCTACGTGGACTGATACTGTCTCATATCATTCTCCGTCCAGGAACAAATCATAGGGACCTCTCATCATTTATACATCTAAGGTGATCTAATCACAAATGATAAGAGAGCAATCTCCTTTGTCACATAGTTAATTTGTACAACAACACCATGATATGTACAAATAGTGACGCTATGGGTCATAATTGTCCAACAATCTCCCACTTGGCCTATAGCCAGTCACTCGAGTGTCTTACACCCGAACTATGTACGGTTGGCTCAAACTGCTGAGAAAAGGTTTTCGTCAGCGGATTTACATGATTATCATCTGATGCGATTTATACGATCATTACATCGCCATGATGTATGATCCGAACGAATCAGATGAATATCGAAGTATATATCTGGATCGTTGATGAGACCATTAATTCTTTAGCCTGTGCTGACGCCTATCCCAGCTGCTAACAGAACTATATCTAATCTAATTAGATTTATTATCGACCCAAATGGCTTCTATTGCTGCCTCAGCTGCAGCAATAATCCGTATTTGTTGTTTATATGGTAACAGTATCTTGCTTGGAAGATTTCCATCTCACTGTTCCGGTATTCAAACTTTATAGTACCGTTTGCGACTTATAGTCATCTTTATCGGTTTGGAAACTTGCTACAGCGATCCTAGTCACTTCAAGTTCTCCATCTCCACAGAATAAGACAGCATCCTTAGTTCTCTAGATACTAACGGATGTTTTTAACTTCAATCCAGTGACTATCACTCGGATTGGTCTGATTGTGACTCCGTATGCTCAAAGCGTATGAGACACCAGGTCACGTACATTTTAAATGTACAATTTCTCTGAGAGTGTTAACAACTTTAAATCTATCCCAATAGATCTTTATTCCTAGAATAAAGGTTGTTACTCCTAAGAATTCTACGGAGAATTATCTCGAAAGCCAAGCTTTCACCGATTGTTTTATAGTAATATCATTTCCTAGAAATGACATATATTATCATTATTTTATACAGGACATTCATTGTCAGTGCGCTCCCACTAACCTCCTTATATACACAAGAATTATTTTCGTTTTGAATTAAATCATAAACCATTATGATTACATCAAAACGTCAGCTCCAAGAACCTTATACTTGCTTCAATCCAAACATGGATCGAACAACCCGCAAACCTAGTTTGCTGGTTTAGGTACAACAAAATCGTTAGGATGTTATAAACATCCTCCAAAAGGTTTCCGTTTAAGGAAAGCGATTTTGATCTTTAACTAACACATTTCATAAATGTACAATTTCAGCAAGCATTATCCAAATGGATTTACCGTGGCAACAGGTAAAAGGTTGAACCGTAATCAACACAATGTTGATAACGATACCTTCTCGCTAAAAGCCTAGCTTTGTACGTTGGTATGTTGCCATCCATGTATGTCTTCCTTGAAGACATTTAAGTACCAATAGGCACAATACCTTACGGTACATCAACTAGTGTCTAAACATAGTTGGTATACATGGAATCCACTTCGGACTCATGGCACTTTGCCATAAAAGGGAGTCGATACCTTGTATCACTTCCTCAAACGTAGTCGGTTTGTCTACCTCAACAAGATTGACATCTTTATGAGGCGAGATCAGAAACCCATACCCCAGGTTGTTTTCTGATTCTCTCCGATCTACGCAGTTCTTGTGTATTCGAAGATTAATGGTATAGTTTCATCCTTGATGAACTATCTGTGTTCCATTAAGGACTTTTTGCCTTGAACAGCAACAATAATATTGTTCTCTCGTGAGATGTATAAGTACTATACTTATGGTATCCCTAGGATGACCTACAATTGGCACTTATCCTATTTGGGTTTTGGTTTGGTATCATCCAAACATATGCCTAGCATACCCAAATCATCAGGAATGAGAAACCCGGTTTCTTTCCCGTTCATATCTAATATGATATTTGTCAAACAGATTATTATGGAACCTTATTCAAAATAAGTTCTTGCACTGTTAATGCATATCCGTTGAAGGAAATGGTAGCTCAGAGCGACTCATGATTAGCCTTATCATGTCTAACAAAATTCGATTTCTCCGTACGGACACACAGTCAAACTGACGTGTCTCGGGAGGAGTCCTCATTGAAAGAATACTATACTCTTTCACGTATTTTTGAAACTTACTGCTTAAGTATTTTCCATTACGGTCTTACCCCGACGGTTTAATACTTTAGACGATCTGTTTGTCTACTTCGTGTCGAAACTCTAAAATTTATCGATTTGTGTTCTTCAAAAGAAACACATAACCATAACGTGATGCCACATCCGTTAAGGTCACGAAATATTCATATTCACATCTAGCATTGCTAGATATGGGCCCACTTACTTCACTATGAATAGGGCTAACAGATCGGTGGCACTAGCACTTTTACCAAGTAAATAGTGTTTTAGGAATTTTTGCCCAATAAACTAGATTCGTAGACTTTATTTGAATAGAATCAAATTAGTCCTAGTACCCACTCTTCGAAAGTGTGGATATACGAGTCTTGTTTGATTGTGTCCCAGACAACAATGCCACAATTAGTTTCTTAATTGATCAAATCAGTTTGAGCTATTTATTTGTCATGTTTTATATTTGAGATATTATTTATATTCAAAATATAAATTCTGTTACTCACATCTAATGTGTTTATCTTAATATCATTCTTTATATAATGAAACACTTTAGTGTTCTAGAATATAAAGGTCTATCCGCAACGGATTAAACACTGATATGAAGATAATGTTTCTAGTCAAACTAGTTACATTATAACAGTTCCTAATTTAAGTATATACCCAAAAGGTAGTTTAAAACTTAGGATTCTACGATCGAAACAGCGACTTTCGTCCCGTTTTCGATTCGCAGATTAATCTCAGCTTGAAGTCAGTATCCTGCTCACAGTAGATTCTGAACATCAATCCATATAATTTATGTACCACACTAAGTATTTTAAAATCCAATTTTAATACTAGTAATAGACATAATATTGACAAACATTCTTAAAGTCAGAGCCTTTCCCTTTCTTTAATTCCTTTGTGTCTGCCATATCCAAACGGCAGTCACTTTAGGATATGTCATTTATCTTCCCAGAAGATCATAATGATTTTTCCTTAGCCCTTTCAAATATTTCAGAAGCCTTTGGCCAAGCCTTGGGTTTCTAGAATATTGAAGTATGGTGCGCCTTGCGCCACTTACCTAATTGCAAAGTTTGACTTTATCACCTCGAGAACAGTCTTTAACTGTAACATCCCGCATAAGCCAGGATGCTACCGGCAGGAGACAGGCTAATCCTACCTCCATAAGCCTCTGACTCTGACGAAAATTCGGCATGACCTTTGTTAAAAGTCATGCAACTGGATCAAGGTCCAGCACCACAATACAACCTATAGGGCCCAGACACAAAATATCACTAATATAAACAAACTCAAGACAAATGCAACTGGGCTCTGTGCCCGAAAATACGTATAGATAAAAACTTTTACAAACTGAAATTCTATACAATTCAAATTCTCTTACAACTACACTTATACACGACTTGACTCATCCGCCCAAGACCTGGTGACTGGCTGACTGCATAGCTGCTATCCAACTCCTTAAGCTCTGGAGACTGTGGTCGACCGATAGGGTCACCAACCTGCAAAACTCAAACATGTGCAAAAACTGGATTCCATTTTATATTAATCATGCCCTAATATCAATAATATGCATCTCAAATGACTACTAGGATATACGATCAATACACATAATTCATAACATACTCAAACATCATTATACTTATAAGCTCTATATCTAACTATAAACCTATCTATATATTATAATGAACACATCCTTTTATGTCGACTAATACATCTATAGACACAGCTAGACCTAATATATAACCTTGTAAGCTCTTATGATGTTGGTAGTCTGAAATCTATAAAAACCATTTCAAAAATACATTTAAGAAATCATTTTTCTGTAAACAAAATCAGTTTCAAAATTCATAGTCATAAAACCATACCGATCATCCAGCATATCTCACTGGACGAAATAAACGATCGCCCAATGTCCGAATCGCGCGCATAGATCGAACAATGAACGTCCCGATCCCCTGTCGACAGAGGGTTGGGTCGTACCATTTCTGATGGCTTAGACCCTAACGATCACCCCGGCGGAAACATATGATGAGTTATGAAAAACATAAATGCATACACCGATCGTCGGGGCGGAAACATATCAATAACCGATCATCTCAGCGGAACCACACCAAGAAAACATAAAACAACCGCTGAGACGGAAATATATATATATAAAAAAACATTTTATCGTATAATATTAAAAGTAATATCAAAATGTATTAAATCGATATGCATTTCTTTTGAAATCATTTCCCCTCCCAAAACATAAATGTGTGTCAGTCAAAAATAATTTTCGATGCATGATTTTCAGAATACATACCGATCGTCCACTGCTCGGTCGCGCGCAAAGACCTTACAGTGTACGGACCATATCGACAGGGTAATGGGCCAGCCATTTTCTGATGGTCTGGACCCGTAACGATCGCCCCGGAGGCCAACCCGGAACGTAACATATACGATCACCACGGAGGGTCAAAAACATAAGTCATCAAACACCGTGGCGGAAATAATTTCTTTATCTTTGTAAACAAAATCATAACTTTAAAAACCAAAAATCAAATACGAAGTTGTCGAAACATATTTCAAAATATTTCACGATTTAGACTATCAACATCATAGAACTTTTTATATCTCGAGATATTTTGAGTTCGCGTTACCTATTCACATTCCTATACAAACCACATACTTCATAAATGTCAAAACCTATATTCATACTCAAACCAATAGACTTCACTACTGTAAAACGAATCTTGGCACATTTCTCACACCATCTTAATCATATCACTCATGCTTCGTACACGTTTGCATCATCAAAACTTAGCTTACTTTCATGACTGATAATATCAACGGCTTATAAAATAATTTATACCGATACGATTAATCATACTTTAATATCTCATATAACTAGCTGCCCTAAAAGATATAGAATCGCTTATATTAATACCTAAGTAGAAACCTAAAGTTATTGTTAAATTAAATCTTAATTAATATTATATTCTCAGAACATAAAACTTCACCATTTAACATTAACTTAAACGTGAGTTATAACCAAATAAAAGTGTCATCCTTTCTTCCTTTATACATACTTAGCCAAACATGATTAATTTAAAAACCTGTTAAATCTATCATTTCCATGCTCATTCATTACTATAAGACGATAATGGGTTTCCAGTCACCTATTATCTATATTAAGAAATTTTTCTCCTAATATAGAGGAGGTGAACAACTAATGGCCTTTTACTTATCTTTCCAAGATTCACAATATTAGTTCTCTGAAACTGTAACTGCAGTTCTAGAAAGTGAACTCTAACAAGTTCAGGATTGGGATGCCTAAATACCATGTCAATTTATCTAAACCAAGTATTAAAATTGAAGCCAAAAATCATTTCTATCAATTAGAACAGCCAAGACATTCAATTCAATATGAGTAACTAGCCCACAGTCATACGGTGCTTAGGAAGTATGAAAAGGGAAATTCAATCCTCATCAGAATAATCAAATAATCTGTGAATCCCAGAACAAACAGTCAAAACCAATAACATGAAATCTGATCTAGATACTTACAAAAATAAATCCAAAAAAAAAAAGAGTATAAAATTAACTTCATACCAAAAGCAATCCACAACAAAACAATAACAACATGATAAGAAAAATAACATGATCGGCAGTGACCATTAACCACCAAAACAGAAAAATCTGAAATACCCAGAAAGCAAAATTAGGAAGGGAGCCGATTCAGATCAAATAAAAACAAGCCCAACACAGGAACCGATTGGGAATCCAAAAATCAGCAGTAGATGTTAAATTATTGAAGCAAATAAATACAACATTTTCTTAATCGTCTCCACATTAAAAATAGTTCATAGGCAAGCAAATAATGGAATCAACCCAATAAAAGAATCAGGTTAATGGTCAAAAAGGAAACTTGTACACATGAAGAAATTCAAGTAAAAGGGTTTGGTTTACCTGTTTCTTCCTTCGGCCGTCTTTCTTTTGGCCTTTCTTTCTTTCTCTCTTCTCGATTTCCCAGCTCAATTTTTTTTTTTTCCTCAGCCCTTTTCTTTCTTTCGTATTAATCCTTTTTCTTCTTTCTGATTTCAGTTTCTCTCATTTTCTTTATCCTCTCGCCTGTGCTCCGTTTCAGCGTGTGTTGCTCCCTCTCTAAATGGCTGTGCGTGAACTGTAAACTATTACATCTCCCTGCTCACGATTCCTCTCTCTTCTTTTCCCTTTCTCAGCCTCCCATTCTCCCTCTGGATCTCTCTTTCTTCGGTCTGGTCTGCTTCTTCTCTGTTTTATTCTTCGGCTTTCCTCTTTCTGTCTTTCGATCTGTGCCCTTTGTGTGTTTCTTAAGCGTGTGTATGTGTTTTTATTGAGTGTGTGTGTGCGTGATATCAGGTGTGTGTGTGTTTTCCTACACGTGGGTGTTATATATATTTTACATGTGTGAGAGTCTAGATATTTCTAGGATCTATTTATTTATTTATTACTTGTGTATATTAATTAGATGTGTGTGGATAAATCTAGATATATATATATATGTAAATACTAATTGATTAAACTTCAATTTAACACTTCAAATTTAATTTAAGAAAAACTTATAATTAATTTCATGAAAATGCTCCCATTTTACAATTAAATTTTATCTCGCGTTCGGACGCAGCCTCACGCGCAGAAAATAGATTTACGCGAACACATTAAAATAATTCGGGATATTACATTAACCCTCTAAGAGTTATTTATTGCAATTTTAATACTTCTTAAATCTAATCATAGATTTATGATAAGTATATCGAATTAAGCACTTAAGTTATCATCACATAAATCTTCCAAAGATTATGCTCTACTATTTGCTTAATTCTTGGCTTAGGCATAATAGGTTATTTTATCAAATAAAGTAACTTATTATTTATTTCCAGGACCATCCTGAAATTATTCCCAATTTAAAATATAGTCGTTTAAATACATTTTCACCTATGATTATGTTTTAAACACTAATATTTCATTTATCTTGATTCCTAATAGTCCAACTATTTAATCAACGATTTGTGGTACTATGTATTATATTGATTATTATAGTCCAACTATACAATCAAATATAATTTAAATCAATTAACCTCAATTACATTGATTACTATAATCCAATTATAAAATCAACTGTAAATTGAAATTAATTAATTCAAATATATTGATTACTATAATCCAATTATATAATCAACTATAATACAGTCCAACTGCTTATTAAAACAACAATTTAAATATTAGTCCAACTAACATTTAATTTATATGACGAATAATTTGAATGAGCGCGTATGGCAAGTAATTAAACGAATATTGCAAATTCAATTCTTGCCTCCCACTATTTTTCGGCGAGCCTCTAACCCTCTGTCGAGTACTCGGGAAACTGTGTTTCCTAGTGGGCTAGGATTCCGTTAAATAACACACAATCTTGACTTTGACCAATAAATTGTATGATATTTAACTAGGTAGATTTCAAAGATCAATTGGATCCAATCCAATTCCTAGATACAGTAGGCGGATATCCAAATCCTAAACATATATCTTATATATGCCAATACATCCAATGTATTACCTAACCTTTTTCCTCTGAATCAACTAAGCTCTGGCTTTGGCACAACAAACCTAGTGATCCCAGTCAAGCGCGACCCATTGACCATGGAAAGCTTCGTAATCAATGTCGATGGACAAGAAGTGGTCTTGACTTTGGCCAACAAACCACAACTTGGACAAGACACCAATATATAACAAAACTCTCGTGATTCAAACACATCTTCGACGGACAAAGGGCTTGACTTTGGCCAACAACCCAATGCCAGTCTCGGATCTTGAGTAAGAATCACTCAATGGAAGGAAAAACGCATGATATTTGATGAGGGTTTTTTCGCGTGCAAATTGGCTACCAATTTATTATCTTTGTTTAGGTCTCATCATCATACACCCTTAAACATGCATTCTAAAGACATAATAAAGCGCATATGAAAATAAATAATAATGATATGCGGATGGATACTTAACACATTGATCCTAGATCAAATCTCTCCCTTTCTCTCTCAAACTAGCACTTGTATTATTTCTACCCGTTACACTACACTACTAAAGAAACCTCATTTACATTGAGGGGAATAGGTGAGAAGAGAATACAAAGAGAATAGAGGTGATAAGGCTGGACACGCAGGTCCAATTTAATAAATCGAATTTATTACAACAATTTCCAAAATTGCCCACACCCGACTAATATCCATCCGATATACATTATTCATTCATCACAACCATGTATTCACACAAGCATGTTATCAATCAATCTAATCAAATTAATTAATCTGATAATTAGTGATCATCCAATGTTCAAACAACGATTTGATTTTGCGCGAGTCAAACTCGTTTTTGCGAATAAGTACTCAAAGTACGAATTCTCGAATTAAATTAAACTACAACATTAAATCCAATTTAATATGTATTTAATACTAATTCACTATTTTAATTCCAAATTAAATATTACACTTTATTAATAAACCTTTTACGACTTAAATTCCAAATTTAATCGTTACGGGTCTCAAAGCCCGATTAACGTCCAACGTCAATTTAATTCAAGTCCAATGGGCTTTAAATTAATTTCTTTAAGGCATGGGCTTCGGCAACCAAAGCCCAATCAAGGAGTAACCCCATAAGCCAGAAATCAATTTCGGCCCATTAGGCCTAATTAAACTTTAAAGGTTCATTAAGTTGCATTTGGGCTTTATGGAAGCGGTTTTGGGCACAATTGGATCCAATCCAATTTGTCTAAACCCAACTTTGTACAACAAAGCCCAATAAGCCCATTTACAACTTTAAAAGCCCAAATCCAATTTTAAGGCCCAAATAATTAAATTACCAAATTCCAAATTTCCAATTTAATTACCAAAGTGTATTACATGATTAATTAACCAAATAAATATTTCCAAAACATCATTTTGTCCAATTAATCATGCTTTTATCATCATCACATGTCCAACATACTTTGATGAAAAATCAAACCCATTCACCATGCTCAAAGTCTCGGCCAAGGGATGCATTTTTGTCCAAATCCGAATTCAATCCAATCAAATCCAAATTAACATTAAATCATCATCCCGTATGATTTCCAATACATCCAATGTTCAAAATCAAAAAAAAATCCAAGACTCAATTTAGGGCATTACATTCGGCCAAGGTAAGTATTTGGGGATTTTTGTTCAATTCAAAATTCAATCCAATTAATTTCAAATTAACATCATCCTACATGATTCTAACTCATCCAATAAATCAAAATCAAAAAATTCCAAGAATTCCAAACACCCTATACATTCGGCCAAGCTCCAAGAATTGGGGAAAATTGATCCAATCATTATTTAATTAAATTGATCCAATCAATCCTTAATTAAACATGTTATAAGCATACTCAAACATTCAATTCATTCAAATCATGCTCAAAACAAGTTTACCCAAATTTTAACCATAAAGGTTTCATGCTTGAACCTAGGCTCTTGATGCCATTGTTGGTTTCTATTTAGGTCCCAAGATCATAACAAGCATGAAAAACATGTGTGAATACATCAACGGAGGTAGCGGAATACTCACATCGATCGGTTGAGACGATACGGCAACAAACAAAACGATTTTGGCCTCCATTTCCACGCCCACTGCAGTGCAGTCCACTGCCTTGAAAAATCAGATTTTGAGTTGAGATTTGGAGCTTCAATCTTCGTCTAACGATTCCCGGCTCGTGGGTGGGTTTCCCTAACACCTTCGTATGCCTCTTAGAAGTGTACTAGCACTTGGATCTTGCCACAAAATCCACAAAAACTGCTTCCCTCACTGCTCACGTTTTGGACAGCAAAACCAGTGAGTTTTGGCCCCTTGGGCGTGAAAGGAGAAAGAGATGGGAGAGAGAGAGTTGTCTAGGGTTTTCAAAAATATTCATCTAATGAATAATAATTAATTACCAAAGTGTAGAGAGATATTTTGCTTTTTAACTTTTGGTGAAACCATTTCACTTTTTACCCTAAACTTGGTAGGTGTGGGTAAATGGTTTTCCAAAAAGCAAACAAGGTAGTTGGGTGGTAGTTACACCTACCACACATGGGCCCCACATATTTGAATTCAAAATTCAAATATCTCTACGAACATTTGCCGTGGTTCGGTTTCGTTTAATCCGATTAAACGAACTTCCGTCGTTAAATAATTAAATCTAATTTAATTAAATATCGATGCCTCGCAAATATATTATGAACGTCGTTTACGAATTAATTCTAAATTAACTCGCTCATTCGTATTAAAGTCCGACTTTAATTTCGTAATGAAATCCAATTCATATTAATATATCTGATATATTAATTTTAGCCCATTCGAATAAATTAAATAGAAAAATCAAATTTAACTATTAAATTTATTTTACTGATTAATTCCAAATTAATCGCGTTCTCTCTCTTTAGTCTATATTTTATCCCAGATAAAATATCTCCGTAATTAATCCCAGATTAATTTTCTCTCTCATCAAATTAATCCCAGATTAATTAAAGTGCGAGTCATACATCATCGGTGAATCATTGGGAAGCGACCCATGAGATCCCCGGATATGTTGGCAGTAAATACGGTCGTCGGACTATCCGAACACGTAAGTACTAAGTACTACGTTTTACCGATTCACGAGACAAGGTTGGCTTCTAGCAAAGCACCATGCCTACCCAATTCTCCGGAAATATCCTTACAGGAATGAAGGATCTGTATCAGGCGTAGTATACATCGTATAGTGCATATCGATCTAGTATCGGATGGTCACGTGCTAGGCCTGGGGCTGGAGTTGTGTCTGCCCCGTACGAAGCACATGTCGGATGTCTGGTAACTAGTCTCTATAATCGGATATACATGACCTAGTCATAATATCCCAATGGCTGCGCAGCACTTAAGAGCACTAATACCGTATCCTACGTGACATCATCTCCACTATGACTGGAGTGATACTTCCGTCTTGACATCACACCCAATACTCTACGATTCTCAATATACCCAGTATTGGCGTACACAGAACCGGTTAAAGCCCTGGACGACCTTAACCAAAGTATATTGATTGTCGTAATTATTAGCGGTGCAAGTCTCAGGTTAAGACCAAATACACCTACCTTGATTTCGGACTCCCATAGACACACAGTCATACTGCCAATGGGATTCCGAGGGGGTCTATCCAGAGCGAAGCTGTTTCCCGTACCGTCGGTGAAACACAACCTCCTATTACACTTGCATGAGTATCCAATACCCAAATATATGAGAACTATATCGTTGTGCCCTCACAACGCGCACAAGTGCAATACTAGTCTTTTACGTATTTATCGATGTCCAATCTCGATAATACTCTGACTATGAATATTTAATGATTTATCCTACGTGGACTGATACTGTCTCATATCATTCTCCGTCCAGGAACAAATCATAGGGACCTCTCATCATTTATACATCTAAGGTGATCTAATCACAAATGATAAGAGAGCAATCTCCTTTGTCACATAGTTAATTTGTACAACAACACCATGATATGTACAAATAGTGACGCTATGGGTCATAATTGTCCAACATGTAGTTCCATCTAAGTCTTTTCCTAAGACTCCCTTAGAGTTGTGGAGTGGTCGTAAAGCTAGTTTATGATATTTCCGAATATAGGGGTGTCCAACACATATGCTGAAGAGTAAGACTACTAAATTGGAGCCACGTTCTCAGGTTCCTATTTGTAGGCTATCCTAAAGAGACTAGGGGTGAATTATTTTATAGTCCAGAAGATAACAAAGTGTTTATGTCGATAAACGCTACGTTTCTTAAGGAGGACTTTATGAGGGAGTTGAAGTCTCGAAGTAAAGTGTTACTCGAGGAGTTACTTATTGGTTCGACTAGCACATTATCGTCAACAACTGTTGATAGAAACATAACACATTTGACATCTTAGCATCAGATGCACGTATGTCAAAATGATTTGCCACCTAGACGCAATAGGAGGGTTGTACGACAACCTAATCGCTATCTAGGAGTTGGAGAGGCACAAGTTGTCGCATCCAGTGATTGTGTAGATGATCCATTGACCTATCATAGTAAAATTGATGATTCTGATAATGAGGAATATTTCAAATCCATGAACATCGAGATGGAGTCTATGTACTCCAACTTAGTCTGGGAACTTGTATACCAATCTAATAGGGTAAAAATCATAGGTTGCAAGTGGATCTATAAGAGAAAGAGAGGAACAAATGGGAAGGTACAGACCTTCAAGGCTAGGCTAGTGGCCAAGGTTTATACCTAGAAAGATGGAGTTGACTATGAGGAGACTTTCTCGTCAGTAACTATTCTCAAATCCATCTGCATTCTTCTCTCCATTGATGTATATTATGACTATGAGATTTGGCAGATGGACGTAAAGACTGACAATTTTGATGAATATATCTATGTGGTACAACCAGAGGGGTTCATAGCCCAAGGTCAAGAGCAAAAGGTTTGCAAGCTACAAAGGTCCATTTATGGACTTAAGTAAGCATCTCGATCTTGGAACATAAGATTTGATACCACGATCAAGTCTTATAATTTTAAGCAGAACATCGATGAGCCTTGAGTATACATGCATGTCATTGACGAAAATATGGTTTTTCTCATTTTTTACGTCGATGATATTTTACTCCTTGGGAATGATGTAAAAATATTATCAGACGTGAAAACCTGACTAGCTAACCAATTCAAAATGAAAGGTTTGAGAGGTGTCAGTTATGTGCTTAGGATCCATATTCTTCAGGATCGCAAGAGACGACTGTTAGCTATATCTCAGACATCCTATATCGACAAGATCCTTGTGTGATTTAGGATGCAGAATTCCAAGAAATGCAATTTGCCTTATCGACATGGAATTCACTTGTCAAATGAATAGTCTTCTAAGACACCTCAAAGAGTTGAGAAAATGAGGCATATCCTATATGTCTCAGCAGTTGGTAGTCTTATGTATGCTATGTTATACACGAGACCATACATCTGTTTTGCAGTGAGAGTAGTCAGTAGGTTTCAATCCAACCCAGGATTGGATCATTAGGTGGCTGTGAAACATATTCTCAATTATCTTAAGAGAACGAGAAATTATATGCTCGTATATTTTGGTGAGGATATGATCTTCATGGGATATACAGACTCTGATTTTCATACGAATTTCGATTCTAGGAAATCAATATCTGGATTAGTGTTTTCCCTAGGTGGTGGGGCCATTTTGTGGAGGAGCATAAAGCAATCTTGTATTGCTGAATCCACCATGAAGGCTGAGTATGTATCAGCTGTGAAGTAGCTAAGGAAGCAGTTTGGCTTCGGAAATTATTGGGAGATCTGGAAGTTGTTCCATACATGGATAAACCACTCACACTTTATTGTGATAATAGTGGTGCACTGGCGAAATCTAAATAACCAAGAAGCCACAAAAGAGGAAAACATATAGAGAGAAAATATCATCTCATTAGAGAGATAGTGCAGAGAGGAGACGTTTCTATCACGAAGATTGTATCAGCATAGAACATGTCCAATTTGCTCTAGTACAAATGGGAGATTGTTGGGATATATGCCCTAGAGTTTCATGTAATATAAACATAATTATTTTTTATGAAATAAAAGATGCATTATTCATTTATCAAAATGTTTGATTTAAATAGCATTTTGAAAATTATCATGTTTACCATTGATTACTCTGTGTCTTTAGACTTAGTGTATGAATGTCATACATAAGAGTATTTTATTTTGAATTTAGTAATCTAAAATAGTCCATAGAAATCAAACAAATCGAGTACTTTATTTGTGGTTTATCTATAGCTGCGGTCCATTCTATAATTATATGGCGATCTTGATCCGGGATCGTCTATATGGTGACATGAGAATGAAGACACCTTATATGATGTGGTTATATATGACTGGACCCAGATAGAAATGAATTTCTTATAATATCCATTGAATAAAGAAATTCATTTCAATATATTAGGTTGTCCTATATGGATTGACCTGAATCCCGAGTGTACTGCAAATTCCTGCATGTCAGGCTATGTCATTTGATTTACAAAAGTGAGGTTGGTGTAGCATTCTCGACCAATAGCTACGTACTTTAGGGACATGATTTGGTGTGTAGCTGGGGACGTTTTACATAGACATGGAGTTCACTCATTCTTGCGAGAAGTAGAAGAGTATCTTCCTTAAGGGTTAATTTGGTACTTGAACGATTAGAGCGCTCAAGTCTTTCTATTGCGAAAAGAAAGATTAATATTCATAATAGTTATGAATAAATCGTTCATTAGAGAACCAAGGTACTTAAGTTAAAAATAATTAGAGGGATATAACGAATATTATGACCCGGCTCTAATTATGAGATACTCGTGAATGGCTAATCCATATGTAATGACTATATCAATGGACACCGATGTAGTTCGGGTTATATTACTTATCTACGATAATGATAGTGCAGCTTTGAGTTTTTAGTGAATAACCCGAAGTTAATAATTCAGAATATTTAATTAAAGAGTTTAATTAATATTTCAGGATTATTGGAGCTCGGAAACGTAGGTCTATTTGGTCGTCGTATTAGCTCGATAAACTGTAGAAAATTAAATATAATTGGTTAGTCTAATTATATACTCACATACATATATTATTATTAATGAGATTAATAATATATTTTATCACACATGTAACTTTATATTATATTTAATATAAGGTTTTCATTAAATAAATGATTATAAGATAATCATTTAATTTAATCTATATATTAAATTATTTAATATATCATTTATGGTAATGAAGAATTTTTTAAATATGATTTGAAAAAATTCAATATTACATTAAGGTTATTTGCACCTTTTCAACACACTACAACAAAATTGACTTTTAGTGGCGAAAATTTTCGCCACTAAAAGCTATAATTTCGCCACTAAAAGTGCGACACAAAAGGTATTAATGGCGAAAATTTAATTCACCATTAAAAGTATACTTTTAGTGGCGGAAGTTTTTCGCCGCTAAAAGTGTATTTTTTTCGCCACTGAAGGTTACTTTCAGTGACGAAAAGTTCGTCACTAAAAGTCAATTTTTTCGCCACTGAAGATCATTTTTAGTGGCGAAATGATTTTTCCCCACTAAAAGTAGTACCTTTAGTGGCGAAATTTTTTTCCCCACTAAAAGTACTGTTTTTTAAAAAATGTAATAAAATAAAATAAATCCTAAATTTTTAATATACCATATGATATTTTATATTGTAAAATTTTACAATATATAAATTTTGATATATTAATTTAATGATCATATACATTAATATATGCAAATAAAATATTTGTATTTACAAGTAAAAAATATATATATTGTTATAATATCAAAACATACAAATGATCAAAAAATTACAATAAAAATAAAAAATTATTGTTGATTCCGTCTTAGTTCTAAGTTTACATTTTATATCCAATCTTTAAAATTGATGAGTCTCTTCAACAGTTTGTGATGACATGAACCGACGACTGTTGCTCCGCACAAGCTGCAATATCAACACCAGATTTAAAAATTAAATGACTATTGAACCAAAGTTTATACTAATAAGTAACAACATATGAGATAAAATATAATTTGATTGAAGGGAAGGAAAAATGAGTGAAGAAAATGACAAAGTGGAAATATACATTTCCTCACTTTATCATATATTATTATTAATCACAACTAGCCATGAATTGCATGAGTTGATTCTATATACCCAATACACAAGCATCGTTTCTAATTTCCCACATTTATAGAGGATTTGTGCACTAGAATTCCAGTTTTAACCACAGAAGAAATGAAATTACTTAAGAAAAATAGAATACATGTGACATACTTCTAGCTCATGGACGATGGCTGCAGTGCGCCAACCATATATGCAGAAAGCAATTTTACTTAATCCACTTTCTACCAAAAGATTTACACACTCAAAAAAACTCATCAATCGAAACCAAAAAGCTACATCTAAACTCATTTCATCAAACTCCTTATCACACCAAATTCCTACTTTATCCACTCCAAAAAAAAAATGTAAATATCTAATAATCAAAATCACAACTATATAAGAAAAGATTTATAAACAAATGAGGTAAGCATCAACCTGCTCTCTGACATCATCACTGCCAGAGCTAAGGAGCTGCACGAACATGGGGACAGCACCGTGGTCAATGACCACCCCTGTATGCAATATTGGTCAAATGACAGCAAAAGCAACCCAATAATGCAAGTAATTGAAGGGGCATAATAGCAAGTTGCTCAGATAAGCACAGCTACTGAAAAAACAAATATTGATGCTTTCAAATTTTGATAAACTAAAATCTTAGAAGAAGACAGGTTAATGTGGAAATAGCTCTTTTTTAAAGATATTTTTTCGTTTTTTGAAGAATTATTGTCGAATTGGAGGAAAGAAGAAGATCTCAAATTAATTAAAATGTTTTTTTTTTCTATATCCAGGCAAAATTCGACATGTGCTATCACAGTTAGGCAACTTGTCAGAGTAGTCACTAAGTATCTTCACTATCCTCCAGTTCCACCAAGTTTTTACAGAGTTAGATGCAGTAACAGGAAAGTTTCAAACGTAGACTTCAGGGTGAGAAGATCCATTTCATTTCATGCTATTTATGTGAACCAGCTTATACGTAAAACCAAGAAATAGGACAATTACCATAAATGCATATATACCTCTGGTATCCTTCGAGGTACTTGCTACAATATTGATAGATGAAGCCACAGATTAAACACCGAGTAAGAAAGAGGATTATCTTGGGAAAAAACAACAACATTACCTTGCGCGAACTAGGTGATGATGAGGAGGATGATCGCCCACATCTTGCAGCTGATCCTCGCCCTCTTTTAGTCAACAACAAAACATATATTGTTAGAAAGGTTAATTGATGATAAAATTTTAATGAGTAATTAATAAATGTGCAAATTTCAGTGTATTGCAGTACCAGAGATGATATAGTTAAAATGTTTTTAATGTAACCTTGCTATTCAACTTTAGCATCTATATAAGTTGAAAATCCAGGAGGCCAATGATAATACAAGAAAAAAAATACAGAACTGAAATGATCCGCAATTTCTTGAGATCGAGCAACTAAATCTTCAGTAAAATCCTAAACCACATATATGAAGAAATTAAAATACAGAAGAATTAGGAAAAGAAATGTTACAAAGCCTTCAAGAAGTAAACATGACACTTTGAACAATTGATTTCAATGAGCTTATACCTTTCCAACAATGAGTTTATAAGAACAAGCCATCTGGCATATTCCCATCTAGTACACAATTCATCAGAATTTCTTGATTACAAATGGGAGCTCATGCTCAGAACTGGACATAAAACTATATTTCCATAAATAAAAAGTTCGACAGTTGTATAATAAAAATAGAAAATTATCTAATCTGTAGAAATTCAAGGATGTTTGACCACAAAACAACGATCGTAACATCTCAACATCTGAATCCAACAGTAACTAGGAATTTCATCGAGCAGTTGGCGTAACCACATGGAGGAAGGTTCATAACCGAATAATATAAGCATTAAAATAGTACAATAAACTCTATATTACAGGCATTTCATCGAGCAGTTGGCGTTCATTGGGTTTCCAGCATATATTAACAAAATTTTTGTCAATTTTTTCTTAAGATGATGGTGTCGATGATGATAACAAAAAAATCAAACAAATAGAAAATTCAACAGAACAGAACTGAGAAGAAGACAGAGCCAAATTCAACAAAATTCAGAAGAAGACGAAGCCAAATTCATATAAAATTTTAATTGTTTAGACTAATAGTCCTGAAATAAATGAAATATCACTTACAGGCTGCAGCTTTTTGTAGCTACAAAGACAAGTCATAAAGCATACAACACTAGCCAGCGACAAGCCAGAATATCAGTATTTATTTGTGTATTTATCTGCTCGAGGAGAAACCATAAATCCAGAAACCCAAAAACCCAGAGAAACGAAAAGAGGAGAAACAGAGAAAAAAGTTAATTACCTTGATGAAACCTGCGTGGATGATGAAGAAGACTGATTTTTGATGAAGAACTGGTGAGGGTTTCATTAATTTTAGGCAATCTGAAATTGAGTTTAATGTTACACATCAAAAGTTAGTTACAATTAGTTAGGAAAGATTAAGTAAAGTTAGTTAGTGGTTAGTTAATTTTGTAATGCCTTCACTTGGCTATATAGCTTGTATAAGGTAGCAATTAGTGGACAACAATCATTCTCAAAGTAACTTGTAAAAAATTTGGAGAGTTTTGTAGGTTTCATCTCGAATCAAAACCTAACAATTGGTGCTTTCATTGAGAGAAATCCATGGGTAAAACAAATGCAAATGCAGATCTTCAGTCACAGCTTGCAGGGCTTCAACAGCAACTTGATGATCACGCTCAAAGATCTTCAGTGATTGAAGAGTTGCTTCGCAAACTTTCATCAAGACTTGACATGGCCGAACCTCCTTCAAGTTCCCAATCTCCCTTAGAATCAACTCCAAGGGAGCAAGGAGGATATTCCACTCCATATAAGAATTTCAGATTGGAAGTTCCAAGATCTAATTCTAGTAAAGCTTTTCAAATCAGAAGTGGCACAGCCATGTCCAAAGATCAATCCTTAATTTCAAGATTTGATTATGGTAAAGGATTCTATAATAGAAACTGTCCAGCCACTTTCAACGATCAAGAAATTAACTACCTTGGCGATGTGAATGACTTTACTGAGGACGAGATCGTCGGTGACAAGAACAAGATTAATATCACAGATAACAAGGGCAGAGAAGGGATCCAGAAGATGTTTCAAGACGCCGCTACCCAAGATCAAGAATTCAATGACTGGGGCGAATTGAGTTGTGTTGCTGAGGCAGACAAATTTGAAGACAAGATGGAAGAGCTGGAGGGCATCTGCAAACCAATCATTGTGGTGATGTACCAGGGAGATGACGGTGATGTTGGTGCAACCATCGACGAAGAGGATCTTTTCGCTGGTGCAGGAAGTGGTTCTGGCCCCAAAATCAAAGATAATGTTCAAGATACACCAAGACACAAGGTTATGGATGAGGAACATAGAAAGAAGGTTAAAATGAAGGCTGCAGGTTCAGTTTCGTTGCATTTGGGTTCACCAAGGCACCCAAACCTTCACCGGAACTTAAGCTTTGATTATCATGGAGGTGTTTCATCTTTTTCTTCATCAATTTGGAGCACAAATATATTTTCAACAGCTGAATTAGCTGAATTTCCTCACTGTTTACATGCCCAGTGTGAGTTTCAAAGATATGAGCTTGAAGTTTGTTTGAACAGAGAAGAAATAGAAGACACACGGAAGCTGTTTGACGAAATGCCTGAGAAGAATATAATCCAAGATTTGGTTTCTCTGTGGATATTCTGGTTCATAAGTCCTCATGCTACCGAGAAGAGAAAAGAAAGACGACGAACTCAGATGATGCAATTGTGGGAGAATTCAGCCAAATTGAACCCTCAAAATGAAGATGCTTTCAGATATTTGGGGCATTATTACATCGAAGTTTCTGTCAATTCTCCAAGAGCTCTCAAGTGTTACCAAAGAATGCTCTCTCTCAATCCCGATGATTCTGATTCTGGGAAAGCTTTATTTGAGTTGTTGGAGCAAGGAAGGAAAAAGAGCTTGGTAGTGGGTGTCTGTAGAGAGGCTTCGGACAATTCTCCAAGGGTTTTCTGGGCATTTCGTCGACCGGATTATCTACAATTGCATCACAAGAAACGGTCAGAAGTTGTCCAAAGTCTTCAACACACCACACTTGGCTATCTTACCTCTCCTTATCTTTGGGAAGCTCTTGGTCTTGCTTACCACCGACTTGGCATGATTACCGTTGCTGCTATTAAGTCCTATGGGCGAGCCATTGAATTGGATGATACAAGCATCATTGCTCTGTTTGAAATTGGAAACATCTTTTTGATGCTTGGTAACTTTAGAAATGGAATTGAGCTGTTCCAGTTAGCTCTCAAGATTTCACCTGAAAAGATGTTTGTACACTATGGGCTTGCTTCGGGACTGCTTGGTTCGGGTTCAGCAAAACAGTGCATCAATTTGGGTGCATTTATATGGGGAGCTTCATTGTTAAAGGATGCATGCAAAGTTGTTGAAACTATTACCATGGATCAACAAATCAGCTGATGTTCTTGTTAGGGAGCCCTCAGTGGATGAAGCTTTTGAGAGCTGTTAAAGAGCTGTGCACATATTGGCATTTGTAGCATTGGCTGGAGTAACCAATTGGCTAGATGGGGAGATTATTAGGAGGATGACAAGCTCATACCGTGATCTTCTTTCTGAAATGGTTTTATAGGATGTGTTGTTTTGGACTCTTTTTGTGAGATGGTGCTTTCTTGGATCATGTTATGACCTTGAGGACAAGGTCTCTTTGATGGGGAAGGCAATGTTACACATCAAAAGTTAGTTACAATTAGTTAGGAAAGATTAAGTAAAGTTAGTTAGTGGTTAGTTAATTTTGTAATGCCTTCACTTGGCTATATAGCTTGTATGAGGTAGCAATTAGTGGACAACAATCATTCTCAAAGTAACTTGTAAAAAGTTTGGAGAGTTTTGTAGGTTTCATCACAGTTAGGGTTTCATTTGATGAATTGATTTGTAAATAAAAATAATGATGCACTCAAATGAGTAATGTAGGACACAGGACCCGGCGACGCTGTTCTAGGCTCGCGGCCTAGCTGGGAGTACGAAATAACATGGAGTCGCCACCCGGTGTGAACCGGGACAAAGATTTAAGGCCGCACTCACCCCTCACAAGGGAAGACCTCAAACCGTTGGGTTCGGAATGGTCCCTTACTTATGTCACTTGTGATGATATAATTTGTGCAATAAACTAACCGAATCTATTCAACATTCATGCTCAAGGGTACTTAGATCTAACATGCTTTCATCCAATTAATTCCACGCAATGTAACATAACGAGCATATTGAATCATTAAATCATCATGTATAAATCATTATCCAAACACATCATAAACCGATAACATGCATAAGGAACAACCTAAATATGCTTTAGCAAATAAATAACAAACTAAATTAAACCATGCTTTAAATAATAAATAAACGGCCTAGAACTATGACATGCTCAAATACAAATTTGGATGAGACGAGATACGTGCATCTTAAGTGGTACGTGGCGTTGTATCCCGAGTGCAGACCGCACTACCGTCCATTCGGAATCAGCTACGGAATTTACGTCCGGGTTTCCATCCAATATACCACAAAAGGGAACACATATCCCGCTCATTCAACAATCACATCATGCTTCAAACGACTCTCATGCAATAGTATTTTAAAATAAATAAAAGAAACGAAAGATAATAAATAAAGAAGGTGCCCTCAGGTCTAACCTCTTTTGTCGTTCCTCGAAAGCGCGTTACACGGCCGTCGGAAGGATTGATACTCCGTAACTTTTCTGGTTCACTAATCCAATGATTTTCCTCGCGGTTTCACTGCTCGGGTTGTTGTTTTCACTCCGTTTCTCTACTGTTTTGAGGGTATTTTCTGGTTACTGTTTCAGGTCTATTAGGCTACTGTTTTGGGGACTGTTTTCAGAGATTTGGGGACTGTTTTTGGGGTGTATTTTAGGTGATGTTTGGGACAGTTTTCACGGCAATTTGAGGGTCATTTTGAGGCAGAATTATGGGCTGTTGTGAGGCTGATTTTAGGCTGGTTAGGGGGTTGTTATTAACCTGTGAATGAAGGCAGATTGGTGGCAGTTTGTGGCGTGAATGAAGGCTGTATTGATGGCAGTTTGTGGTGTGAATGAAGGCAGATTGTGTTGTGGTTTGGGCTGACGAAGGCTAGGTAAGATTTGTGGATGTGGGGCATCAAGGTGAAGCGGTGAGGTGTGGAGTGGGCTGTGGCAGTGCGTGAGACGTGAAGGTTATGTGGCTAAGTGTAAAGGGGCTGTGCGTGAAGATGAGTATGTGGACGTGAGGCGTGAGTGGGGGCTAAAGGATGAAGTGGCGAGTGGGCTGTGGCAGTGCGTGAGTTGAGGCAGTGGCTTAAAGTAAGTGGCTTGTTATGTTATGCTTAGCGTGGGTGGAGGGTTCGTTCGATTGATGAAGGGTTATGCGTGTGTTGGCAATGAATTGTGGCGTTTAGCGTGAGGAGGCAGGTGTTGTTGATGTGTTCTTTAGGGAGTGGCGTGCATGGGTGGCAGTGGTTTTGTTAGTGGGTCGTGGTTCGGTTGAATGAAGGGGTAAAAGGGCAGGTAGCTGTTGCGTCGTTGGTTGCTAGAGGGACTGTGAGCGTGGCTCTTTGCTGAGGGTGTAACGTGAATGAATTTTAGGGTTGTGTGTGGATGTTGGTTGCTGCGTGAGAGGGCAGATAGCTTAAAGGATGCGGCTGTGGGCAGTTGCAAACTGTGATGGTTTGGAAGATGTATGAGGGCAGTGAGGGTATGGGCTGAGTGTTTTTCTTTCGGAGAAGTCTTGTAGTTTTGATGTTTGTCGGTCAATGGAGAGAAGAAGGCATGCTGCTCGGCTAGGGGTCTTTGTGGAAGGGTTTTCTTTTTTGTATTTTGCCGTGTATTTTCGTCGGGAGAGAGAGAAGGCTTGGGTTTGTATTAGGGTTTGTTGTCACTACGTGAGAGAGGGGAGAGAGCTGTTGGAGAAGAAAGGAGAGCCTAGGGTTTTATTTGTTTTATGGTGCCGTGAATGAGAGAGATGGAAGTGAGCTGCCCCCTAGGTTAGATTTGTTATGTTTATATAGTTGTTGACTAGGATTTGCATGGGATTTGTTAGGAAATAAAATCAATTATTATTAGGTGTATTTTAATTTGATTATTTAGGGAAATAATATCTTTAATTTTGGTGGTGGATTTGAATTTAATTTGATTTAATTTGAATTGTAATTAATTTAATTTGTGAATTTAATTAATTTAATTGGTTTGTGATTTTTAGATAAAGAATTTAATTTAATTAATTGGTTATTTAATTTAATTTAATTTGATTTTAGTTTAATTGGTTTTAATTCAATTCAATTTAATTTAATTTGTGACATATATTTTAAATGTTTTAATTATTTAATTGTGAGAGGTGTTTTAAATGTTTTAATTATTTTTGGAGGTGATTAATGGGTTTGGTGTGTTTTAAAATAGAGGTCAAACAAGCGAACCCGAAGCGAAACAAGCGAGTTAAATCCGACCAAAATACCAATTTCCAACTTTGCCCTTCCGACGTCCGTTTCCCGCGGCTTTCACAATCAAAGAGGTAGTGTCTCCATACGAGACTCATCATCGGGACTTATATGTAAAAATGCAGTGCCTACAGTCGCCCCCACTTTGATGGGATTTGTGTAATGTGTAACAGTGACAATCCTATCAAAGTTATGCAATGCATTTTTACTTACCTGGCTCGCCAGCTGCCACCTGACTCGCCTGTTGCCTCGAACTGAGGTGATGATGCAGTGGACCTCGATCCTGGGACGCATCCCAATAACTGCAACCGACAACGGGGGCCTCGACCCTGGGACGCATCCCAATACCGCTGACAAAGTGGGCCTCGACCCGGGGACGCATCCCCAAAAACAAAGATGCAGTGGGTCCACGACCCTGGGACGCATCCCAATAACTGCAACCGACAACGGGGGCCTCGACCCTGGGACGAATCCCAATACCGCTGACAATGTGGGCCTCGGCCCGGGGACGCATCCCCAAAAATGATGCAGTGGGTCCACGACCCTGGAACGCATTCCAATAACTGCAACCGACAACGGGGGCCTCGACCCTGGGACGCATCCCAATACCGCTGACAAAGTGGGCCTCGACCCGGGGACGCATCCCCAAAAACAAAGATGCAGTGGGTCCACGACCCTGGGACGCATCCCAATAACTACAACCGACAACGGGGGCCTCGACCCTGGGACGCATCCCAATACCGCTGACAAAGTGGGCCTCGACCCGGGGACGCATCCCCAAAAACAAAGATGCAGTGGGTCCACGACCCTGGGACGCATCCCAATAACTACAACCGACAACGGGGGCCTCGACCCTGGGACGCATCCCAATACCGCTGACAATGTGGGCCTCGGCCCGGGGACGCATCCCCAAACTGGAATATACTTACGATGATGTGGGTCTCAACCCTGGGACGCATCCCCAAATTGCTGAAGATGATGATGTGGGTCTCAACCCTGAGACTTATCACCGAAACTGATATTGTAATGGATGTGGGCCTCGACCTTGGGACTCATCCCCCAAAACTGATACTGATATCGACGTGGGTCTTGATCTTGGGACTCATCCCCGAAACTGATGTTGATGCTGACAGGGGCCTCGACCCTGGGACTCATCCCCAAAACTGATACTAATGCTGGCTTTGTTCCTGAATTGTATTGAACGTGGGTTTTGTCCCCCTGACTGTAATGAATGTGGGCTTTATTCCCCAACTGAACTGAATGCAGGCTTTGTTCCTGAACTGTTGATTGTGGAGTTCGATCCTTGGACGCATCCCAATAACTGTAACTGACAACGGGGGCACCTCGACCCTGGGCACCCCGACCCAATACCGCTGACAATAGGGACCTCGCCCTCAATATGATGATGTAGTGGGCACTTCGACCCTATGACGCATCCCGAAACTACAACCGACAACGGGGGGCACACCGACCCTGGGCACCTCGACCCAACACCGCTGACAATAGGGACCTCGCCCTCAAGCTGATGATGATGTAGTGGGCACCTCGACCTTGGGACGCATCCCGGAACTACAACCGACAACGGGGGCACCTCGACCCAATACCGCTGACAATAGGGACCTCGCCTCGAACTGATAATGATGTGGGCCTTGCCCCTGAACTGATATTGACGTGGGCCTCGCCCCTAAACTGATCTGACGTGGGCCTCGCCCCAGACTGATGTGGGCCTCGCCCCAGACTTATACTGATGTGGGCCTCGCCCCAAACTGATACTGATATGGGCCTCGCCCCAGACTTATACTGATGTGGGCCTCGCCCTCAACTGATCTGACGTGGGCCTCGCCCCAGACTGATACTGATATGGGCCTCGCCCTCAAACTGATACTGATATAGGCATCGCCCCTATATTGATACTGATATGGGCCTCGCCCAAACTGATACTGATATGATGGTGGTCCATTCTCGAACCGTGTTCCATTCTCGGAGTACCATTCCTGGCTTGTTCATTCTCGAACTCTGATTGCCATTCTCGGCTGAACTGATGCTGATGTCGGTGTGATGAGGTCCATTCCCGAACCATCACCGTGATGTGGTGTGGTGAAGTCCATTCCCGAACTGCCACCGTGCTGTGGTCCATTCCCGAACCGATCTCCATTCCTGGAGTGCCATTCCCGATGTGCCCTTCTCGGCGTGCTCATTCCCGAGCTGTCTATTCTTGGACTGTCCATTATCGGACCAAAATCTCCATTCTCGGAGTGTCATTCCCGGCTGAAACTGATACTGCAATAATGTGGGCCTCGCTCCCCAGAATGCCATTCCCGGCAGAAACTAAAACTGATGTAATATGGGCCTCGCCCCCTGGATGCCATTCTCGGCAGAAACTGATCTGAACTGATGTGGGCCCCGCCCCCAGGCTGCCATACCCAACTGATACTAATCCGGAACTGATATGGGCCCCGTCCTCTGAACGCCATACCCGGCAAATACTGATACTGAACCGATGTGGGCTCCGCCCCCAGAATGCCATACCCAGCTGATACTGATCATGAACTGATGTGGGCCTCGCCCTCAGAATGTCATACCGGCAGAGCTGATACTGAACCAATGTGGGCCTCGCCCCCAAGGTGATATGGGCCTCGCCCTCGAAGTGATATTAAACTTATGGTGGTTCATTCCCGAACTGTTACTGTGAGGTGGTCCATCCTCGGACCATTACTGAGATGTGGTCCATTCTCGACTTGTTCATTCTCGAACTCTGATTGCCCTTCTTGGCTTGTCCATTCTCGAACTCTGATCCATTCTCGGATTTATTCCAAAACTCTGACGATGTGGGCCTCGACCCTGGGATTCATTCCAAAACTCAGCTGACGTGGGCCTCGACCCTGGGACTCATCCCCAAACTGAAACTGATATGGGCTTCAACCCTGGGACTCATCCCCAAAACTACTACTCATATGTTGCTGATTCTGGTTGGCTTGTCTTTGCCGCTTTCTCTTTTTCTTCTTTGAAACCTGTGAATACAAAACAAAACAAACACAAAAAAAGAATGCAAAATATGTTACGTGTATGCATGCATGCATGAATGAATTTCCTATTCCGCTGGGTTAGGTCTTCCCTCAGTTCTCCAAGTGATTGTTCAGTCTTCTCTCTGGTCTCATGACTCAATTTCTCGTCATTCCTCTTATTCACGGGGTGGTAGACTGGTCGCTCTCAGTCTTATTTTAGCTTTCTGTTCCCCGCTGTTTGCACTTGGTCAAGATGAACCACATTGTGGGGCCTTCCATATCATCATACTATATCACATGCTATGAAATAGTCTCAATAGTTATACATATTATCGCCCTCAAAGTATGCTCAGTAATGAAACCAGAGAACCTTCAAAACATTCGATGCAACTCAAATCCAAGTCTTTGAATAAATGATCTAGGCCAGACTCAAAGTGTGTGTGTGCAGAGATTCTTTCACAGCTTAATCCTTAAGTAAGCTAACTCGATGATTTTGTTTCAAAAATCGGGATCGGTGGGTCAAACCAACCTAGATATCTCAATTATGCATGCAGTTGCTTTTCAGTGCTCAATGTGGTATGGTTTTCTTTCTTTTCCTTTGTCTCTCTCTTTTTCTTTTCATTTTGAACTTCATTTTTTTCTCTTTTTTTTTCTTCTCTTTTTTTCTTTTTTTTTTTTTCAACACACCTACCCTTTAAGGTAGCATTTCTCCTCATGGTGGTCCTAATACTCGCCCATGGGTAGCTTCACGCTTATCGGTTATAGGTGGTTCATTTTTTTTTTTTTAAGAGACCTTTCTTTCATTTTCAACCATACCACACATCATAACATAAGCAAATCAAGATAGACGTCTAAGCAAACGGTCATCACCGACCTACAATTTCATCAACTAGTCACTTTGCTAACTACTCAGGTTTTCACTGCTAAGAGCCATAATCGAGTGCTTGCGAGTCTAACATAGATCAATTACTCAAATTGTCAGATCAAGCACGTCAAAAGTTTATCGTTTCTAAGGTTTCACCCTAAAGCAAACAATTTCGTCATCGGACTTACGTCTAAACTATCAATGACTAAAAAAAAACAAATTTGTTTTTTCTTTTTCCTTTTCCTTTTTTTTCTGTTCTCTTTTTCCTTTTTTCTTTTTTCTATTCTTTTTCTTTTTTTTTTTCTTTTTTTTCTTTTTTCTTTTCTCTCTCTTTTTTTCCTTTTCCTTTTTTCTTTTTTCTTTTTTTTTTCTTTTCCCTTTTTTTTTTCTCTCTTTTTTTCTTTTTTTTTTTTTTTTTTTTTTCGAAGGCCCCCCCCAATGGTCTTTCTATCCTTTCCGTAAGCTTTTCTATTTCTCGATTTTCTTTTCCTCGCTATTCATGTTTGCTAAACTCTTCTGTGACAATTCTTCTTTTATCTCTAACCCAACGGATATCTATGATGGCTTTTAAGACACAGAGGGTTAACATGATGCATGTATGCATGAGATGCATGCGACAAACGAGATATAATATGCATGTGGTTATCAAAACATAAAGAGGCAACTTCTATAGGATATACAACTATGGTTCTCATGCGGGTTTATGACAATGCCTTTGATTGAACTCCCTCAACCCACTATAGAAACGGTCAACTAATGCACAAATCAAACACATCACAAGACATGGTTTCGGGGCCAATTCTCTTATCCCCAGTGGAGTCGCCAGACTGTAGGACACAGGACCCGGCGACGCTGTTCTAGGCTCGCGGCCTAGCTGGGAGTACGAAATAACATGGAGTCGCCACCCGGTGTGAACCGGGACAAAGATTTAAGGCCGCACTCACCCCTCACAAGGGAAGACCTCAAACCGTTGGGTTCGGAATGGTCCCTTACTTATGTCACTTGTGATGATATAATTTGTGCAATAAACTAACCGAATCTATTCAACATTCATGCTCAAGGGTACTTAGATCTAACATGCTTTCATCCAATTAATTCCACGCAATGTAACATAACGAGCATATTGAATCATTAAATCATCATGTATAAATCATTATCCAAACACATCATAAACCGATAACATGCATAAGGAACAACCTAAATATGCTTTAGCAAATAAATAACAAACTAAATTAAACCATGCTTTAAATAATAAATAAACGGCCTAGAACTATGACATGCTCAAATACAAATTTGGATGAGACGAGATACGTGCATCTTAAGTGGTACGTGGCGTTGTATCCCGAGTGCAGACCGCACTACCGTCCATTCGGAATCAGCTACGGAATTTACGTCCGGGTTTCCATCCAATATACCACAAAAGGGAACACATATCCCGCTCATTCAACAATCACATCATGCTTCAAACGACTCTCATGCAATAGTATTTTAAAATAAATAAAAGAAACGAAAGATAATAAATAAAGAAGGTGCCCTCAGGTCTAACCTCTTTTGTCGTTCCTCGAAAGCGCGTTACACGGCCGTCGGAAGGATTGATACTCCGTAACTTTTCTGGTTCACTAATCCAATGATTTTCCTCGCGGTTTCACTGCTCGGGTTGTTGTTTTCACTCCGTTTCTCTACTGTTTTGAGGGTATTTCTGGTTACTGTTTCAGGTCTATTAGGCTACTGTTTTGGGGACTGTTTTCAGAGATTTGGGGGACTGTTTTTGGGGTGTATTTTAGGTGATGTTTGGGACAGTTTTCACGGCAATTTGAGGGTCATTTTGAGGCAGAATTATGGGCTGTTGTGAGGCTGATTTTAGGCTGGTTAGGGGGTTGTTATTAACCTGTGAATGAAGGCAGATTGGTGGCAGTTTGTGGCGTGAATGAAGGCTGTATTGATGGCAGTTTGTGGTGTGAATGAAGGCAGATTGTGTTGTGGTTTGGGCTGACGAAGGCTAGGTAAGATTTGTGGATGTGGGGCATCAAGTGTGAAGCGGTGAGGTTGTGGAGTGGGCTGTGGCAGTGCGTGAGACGTGAAGGTTATGTGGCTAAGTGTGTAAAGGGGCTGTGCGTGAAGGTGAGTATGTGGACGTGAGGCGTGAGTGGGGGCTAAAGGATGAAGTGGCGAGTGGGCTGTGGCAGTGCGTGAGTTGAGGCAGTGGCTTAAAGTAAGTGGCTTGTTATGTTATGCTTAGCGTGGGTGGAGGGTTCGTTCGATTGATGAAGGGTTATGCGTGTGTTGGCAATGAATTGTGGCGTTTAGCGTGAGGAGGCAGGTGTTGTTGATGTGTTCTTTAGGGAGTGGCGTGCATGGGTGGCAGTGGTTTTGTTAGTGGGTCGTGGTTCGGTTGAATGAAGGGGTAAAAAGGGCAGGTAGCTGTTGCGTCGTTGGTTGCTAGAGGGACTGTGAGCGTGGCTCTTTGCTGAGGGGTGTAACGTGAATGAATTTTAGGGTTGTGTGTGGATGTGGTTGCTGCGTGAGAGGGCAGATAGCTTAAAGGATGCGGCTGTGGGCAGTTGCAAACTGTGATGGTTTGGAAGATGTATGAGGGCAGTGAGGGTATGGGCTGAGTGTTTTTCTTTCGGAGAAGTCTTGTAGTTTTGATGTTTGTCGGTCAATGGAGAGAAGAAGGCATGCTGCTCGGCTAGGGTCTTTGTGGAAGGGTTTTCTTTTTTGTATTTTGCCGTGTATTTTCGTCGGGAGAGAGAGAAGGCTTGGGTTTGTATTAGGGTTTGTTGTCACTACGTGAGAGAGGGGAGAGAGCTGTTGGAGAAGAAAGGAGAGCCTAGGGTTTTATTTGTTTTATGGTGCCGTGAATGAGAGAGATGGAAGTGAGCTGCCCCCTAGGTTAGATTTTTATGTTTTATAGTTGTTGACTAGGATTTGCATGGGATTGTTAGGAAATAAAATCAATTATTATTAGGTGTATTTTAATTTGATTATTTAGGGAAATAATATCTTTAATTTTGGTGGTGGATTTGAATTAATTTGATTTAATTTGAATTGTAATTAATTTAATTTGTGAATTTAATTAATTTAATTGGTTTGTGATTTTTAGATAAAGAATTTAATTTATTAATTGGTTATTTAATTTAATTAATTTGATTTTAGTTTAATTGGTTTTAATTCAATTCAATTTAATTTAATTTGTGACATATATTTTAAATGTTTTAATTATTTTTGGAGGTGATTTAATGGGTTTGGTGTGTTTTAAAATAGAGGTCAAACAAGCGAACCCGAAGCGAAACAAGCGAGTTAAATCCGACCAAAATACCAATTTCCAACTTTGCCCTTCCGACGTCCGTTTCCCGCGGCTTTCACAATCAAAGAGGTAGTGTCTCCATACGAGACTCATCATCGGGACTTATATGTAAAAATGCAGTGTGCCTACAAGTAATAACCCATCAGTACTATTAACAAAATGAGTAAGTTATAGAAATTTGAACCTGAGCATTTCAGCGTGATTCATGAGAGTGTAAGAGCAAGATGAGCGAGAGTGAGAGACTGAGAAAGACGAGTCTGAGGTAGAGAGTTTGAGTCTTTGTGAGAGACAGAGCGATACCTAGAGAGAGATGAGTTGGAGGCAGAGAGAAACCATAAACCTTAGGCAGAGAGAATTTGTCAATGGTTGAATCGAAAGTGAATGCATCTTAGGGTTTGTTGATAGTGGAAGAAGTAATGTTTGTGTCAAAAATGAAAGTTTGGGAGCTGTAAAAGGCCGCGAAGCGGGCATCAAAATTTTTATCCTTAATTAATGGGGAAATATTTTCCTCACTAAAATTATAAATTTCGCCATTAATAGTGTATTTTTAGTGGTAAAATTATATTTTGCCACTAAAAGTAAAGGTTTTAGTGGCGAAATATTTTTTCGCCACTAATTTCACCACTGAAAGTTTATTTTTAGTGGCGAAATAAAATTTCGCCACTTAAAGTACCTTTCAGTGAGGAAATAATTTTCGCCACTAAACGTTTCGCCACTAAAAACCAGTTTTCTTATAGTGATATTACATTAATTGTCATTGTGATGACAATTAATAAGTTGGTTGTTACAAAAATTTGGTGGAGAAAAATTGGGTGGCCGAATTTATGAGATAAAAAGGCTAGGGTTTTTTGTTTTGATTTTGAAATATTAAACCATAAGTATAAAAGGATAATGATGTTATCTTTTTACCCTAATTCATTCTTGAATAAACCTAGCCACCATTGTTCTTGTTTTCTCTCAAGTGTTGAAAGAAAAAGAATATGAACAAAAGAGAAAAGAAAAATTCTGGTTTGACACAACTTTGTTGGAAACGAGCCATAGCACAAAAGACTATTCATAGTTTTTTTTTGTCCAGAAAAATTGAGGAATATAAAGGGATATTTGTGTTGTGGATTTTTTTTGTGAGAAAAAACAGAATTGAAACACTGCTACTTCACACACAAATTAGGGGCTGATTTGGGTGAGCTGTGCCTACGTTTTGGGTGCAAAACGGATCATATCTGAGCTTCTGTTCAAGGGATAAAATATTGTTAAAAACATAAGCAAAACATCAGACCAAGGGCTGGTCAAATTCATTTGTCAAAGGGAAAAAGCAGAAAATTTTTCTGGGTCAATCCTTGTACCTAAATTGCTTCCGCTGTGCAAGGGAAAATGTTTCCTACATATACAACTTATAGTGTCACTTCATAATATCAATTACAAACTAATTTTTAAATCCCAGAGTCTTTGTCTAATATATTGACCGACAACTTTATGAATAACTCCATATTTGGATAGGAGTGCATCAAAGTATCTGTTGCAGAAATGTGTCCACCATCGCTGATAATTGCCCTAGGTGTTCCGAAGCGAGTGAAAATATTCTTTTTAAGGAATTTAATCACCACTTTTGAATCATTGGATGACAGTGCAATTGCTTCAACCTATTTGGAGACGTAGTCTACTGCAACTAGTATGTACAGGTTTTCGAATGATGGAACAAAGGGTCCCATAAAATTAATTCCCCATACATCAAATATCTCCACTTCCAAAACGTTTTGCAGAGGTCCCTCATTTCTCCTTGAAATATTTCCCGTTCTCTGGCACCTGTCCATTGAAGAGCAAATAGATAAGCATCTTTAAAAATAGTGGGCCATAACAAACCTGATTGAAGGACTTTAGCTACAGTTTTATTCCCGCTGAAGTGTCCGCCATATGGTGATGAATGACAATGCTGCAGGACACTGTTGACCTCATCTTGTGGAACACAACGTCTCAGTAATTGATCAGCACAACGTTTGAACATGTACGACTCATCCCAGACATAGTGCTTGACTTCTTTGAAAAACTTCTTTCATTGCTGAGTTGCCCATTCCAACGGTCATTTTCCCGATACTATGTAGTTGACATAGTCAGCATACCAAGGGGCATCGTGCTGTTTCATGGCAAATAACTGTTCATCTGGAAAAGTTTCTTTGATTGTAAGTTCTTTGCCAGTTGTTTCTCCATTCTCGAGCCTCGATAAGTGATCTGCCACTTGGTTTTCTGTCTCTTTCCTGTCTCGAATCTCCACGTCAAATACTTGCAGTAGAAGTATCCAACGGATCAATCCAGGCTTGACATCTTTCTTCGCGATCAGGTATTTGATTGCTGAATGATATGTGTAGACCACCACTGTAGGCATTGCATTTTTGCATGTGAAACCCGATGATGAGCCTCATTTGGAGGCACTATCTTTTAAGTCGCGGAAATCGCGGGAAACGGACGTCGGAAGGGAAGAGTCAAGAATTGACGTTTGGTTGGATTTAGTTCACGTGTTTAGTTTCGGGTTCGCTGTTGGACCTCCGTTTTAAAACTTAACCTTAGCCCAAGCCCATTAAATCACGTCCAATAAATTAAACATTTAAAATATATGTGTCACAAATTAAATTTAAATTAAATCTAACTAAATTAAAACCAATTAAATTAATTAAATTAAATGAACAAATTAAATATTAATTAAACAATATACCAAATTAAATAGAATAATTAATTAAGTCATATACCAAATTAAATAAAACAAATAAAATCTAAATAATCACCTACCAAAATAATAAAAATACTTACCCAAATTAAAGAAATTGCATGCCTAATTAAATCAATCAACAAATATTATTCCTAATTAAAAATATATATTCCTAACTTAAAATATTGTATGCCTAATCAACACAAACTAAATATTCTACATTCCTAAATTCACCAAAATCATGTCCCCCAATCAAATATAAATTTTCCTAGTAAGACACTAATTGGTTTCTTTCCTAAAATAAAATCCATGCATGCAAACCCTAATTTCATAAACTATATAAACAACAACAAATTACAGCCCTAAGGCAGCTCACTCACGGCTCATTCAAAAACAAGACAAAAATTGCAACCCTAATTCACACCACACGGCACAACAAAAAAACACACATGAAACCCTAAAACCTACGCCACTCTCTCTCAGCTTCTCAAAAACCACACGTCCCTTACCTTTCTTCCACTCACAGGCGCTCCCTTCTCTCTCCACCGAACTGCACACATAAGCCATGTCCTCTACACAAACAAACTAAAATCTGCCCACGTCCAAAGCCATTGATTCACGCCTTTTTCTCCTCCACAACAGCCATCATCCTTCACACCCTCTCCCACATCGCCAATACACCCCTTATTCACCCCACAACAACTTCACGCTGAAGACAAACAATAATAAACCAAGCCCTTCACGCACCTTAACACATAGCAGCTCCACTCATAATAGCCACACACTCAGCCCTTCACGTAAGTAACTGCCCCTAACGCCTTTGCCCATCACGCCATTTGCCATGAACAGCCCCAAAATCCTCTTAAAATGACCGCAAAACAGCCTCTTTACCACCGCAAGAACTGCTCACTGCCTAGCCCTTCTTACCACCGCATATTACCCTCAAAATACCCTTAAAATCACCTCTCATTCACTGCAAAAAAAACCTGGGAACTAAGGCAATAAACACCCAAAGAAACTGTCCCAAAACTGCTCCCTACTCAGCCCCTTAAATTGCCGAGACATAGCCCTCTGCACTGCCAGCAAATTGCCGCATAAATAGCCCCTGAAACTGTCCAGAAAACACCCTAAAACTGCCTTAAAACAGTCCAAAACCGCAGCCCAAACCAAGACAAAGATCGAGCCAAAACAGTCCCTAAATGCACCTGAAACAGTGACCAGAAAACCGCGAGGAAATAGCAGCGAAACGGAGTGAAAACAGCGAGCAAAACAGCGAAACAGCGAGGTAAAACGCAAACCAGTGAACCAGAAAAGTTGCGGAGTGATAGCCCTTCCGACGGTTGTAAACGCGAGTCCGGAAGACGACTTAAAAGGTTGGACCTGAAGGTACCTTTCACACTTGTTTTTTTTTTTTATTTGATTTTTATTGATTCTTTTAATTGTGTTTTAATTATTTATTGAATATTATTTGCATATGATGTGTGTTGTGGCCATTGATTAAAACGGAAAATACGTCGTCTCTCGTGGTATATAGGATGGAAACCCAGACGTAAATTCCGTAGCCGATTCCGAATGGACGGTAGTGCGGTCTGTACTTGGGATACAACTCCACGTACCACTTGAGTAAACGGCGCATATTTCGCTTTATGTTATTTTGATTATTCGCACTTTATTATTCCGAATGGACGGTTGATGTGTGTTCGGTTGGATGTAAGATATGTTCAATCGGGCATACTAAGTTTGATATGATTGTCTTTATTTTTGTATGCATGATGCGATCGAGCGCATGAGCTTAGTGAGTTAGTCCAAAGGTCCTCTCTTTGAGAGACGAAGAGCCTAAAAGGCCACCTTTGTGACACTACTTCGCCGCGCCGGACGAAGTGTGTTCGGTTGAATGTACGTTCAATCGGGCATATGAAGTCCTACACTTTTATTGTCTTTATTTCATGTATTGTGATGTGACGCGCATGGGCTTAGTATGTTGGTCTAAAGGTCCTCTCTTTGAGAGACAAAGAGCCCCAAAAGGCCACCTTTACGGCAGTACTTCGCCGCGCCCCTTTATTTTGTTGTTTAGTATGACGTCTTCTTACATGACCATGCATCATATCACATTGCGCATGGGCTTAGTATGTTGGTCTAAAGGTCCTCTATTTGAGAGACAAGAGCCTAAAAGGCCACCTTTACGGCAGTACTTTGCCGCGCCTCTTTTATTTAGTTATTCGCTTCATAACGTCTTTTGAAAATTCATACATCATATTGCATTGCGCATTGGCTTATCAAGTGAGATTAAGGGTCCTCCACCTTGAGGGTGAAAATGCTTGAAAGCTACCTTTGCTACAATGATTTGCCGCGCCCCTTAATCCGTTATTGTTACTACATGTCATATACTCATCCGTCCATGTATGTGTCGTTTTGTTTACTGCATTTTGGAGGTCACTGCTGATCCCCGTTCGAACGCGTTTCAGAACGCCGCACGAACGCATGTTTTCTGTCTGGTCTCGTTCGAACGCGTTATCAAACGCCATACGAACGCGAACCTTCTGTTTACCGTTCGAACGCGTTTACGAACGCTACACGAACGCGAACACACTGAACTGAGACACTTTCATCACATGCCATGTATAATTGTTTCTTAGGTGCTTTTTCTTATGAAAACCCCATATAGTCATTCCTATCTTTGTGCACATCATAATGAAAAGCATGTTTATTCCATTGGTTGCATCATTTACCTTAGTCTTGGTCTAACTTATTACAATTCATATATCTATGTCATGATAGCATTTGAGTATTATTTCTTGTGTATATCGGATGGAAACCCAGACATAAATTCCGTAGCCGATTCCGAATGGACGGTAGTGCGGTCTGTACTTGGGATACAATTCCACGTACCACTTGGAAAAGTGCTCACATGTGTGCTTGTGTGGTTAATATGTGTGCTTGTGTTTTCGTGAATCTAATATGCCGATGAAGTTGTACGTTCGTTGCTACTTTGATGTATTTTCTAGCATGCAATCTTAGATGTGAGATATATGTGAAATGTATGTATAAGCTTTATTTTGTACATGTGAATTTAGAAGCATGATACTCTTGGAAATAAGTGTAAATTATTATATAAATTCTTTCATTACAAGTGACATGAGTAAGGGACCATTCCGAACCCAACGGTTTGAGGTCTTCCCTTGCGAGGGGTGAGTGCGGCCTTAAATCTTATTTTCCGGTTCACACCGGGTGGCGACTCCATTATTCTCCGGTTTAGTCCCCCGTGGCTACTCCGTACTCCTGACCGGGCCGCGAGCCCGGGACAGCATGCGTCTCCCAGTTTCTGTGTCCCACAACCACTTTGGGAACCAGCAGATAGGAGCAGAATTTATCAAAAGCGAACGCAACTGCAAGCAACTCCTTTTCAATGGTTGTGTAGTTGAGTTGTTCTTCATTCAGAGTTCTACTAGAGTAATAAATGGTGTAGCAAATCTTTGCTTTACATTGCCCCAAAACTGCACCTACAGCAAAATCACTAGCATCACATAACACCTCAAATGGAAGGGTCCAGTCTGGTGCTACTATGATGGGGGCAGAGACCAGCTTCTGTTTTAGGATCTCAAAAGCTTCTTGGCATTCTTTGGTGAAGTTGAAAGTCACATCTTTCTCCAGAAGATTGCACAAAGGTTTAGTAATCTTTGAGAAGTCTTTGATAAATCTCCAGTAAAAACCTGCATGTCCGAGAAAACTTTGAATCCTTTTTACTGATGTTGATGGAGGTAGCTTGTCAATTGTTTCAATCTTTGCTTTGTCTACCTCGATTCCCTTTTGTGAGATCTGATGTCCAAGTACGATGCCTTCATACATCATGAAGTGGCATTTCTCCCAGTTGAGCACCAGGTTGGTATCTTCACACATTTGTAACACTTGTTCCAGATTTTGCAAGCAGTGGTCGAACGAATCTCCAAACATATAAAAATCATCCATGAAAATCTCCATACTTTGTTCCAGCATGTCTGAGAAGATAGCCATCATGCAACGTTGAAATGTGGCATGAGCATTACCTAGTCCAAATGGCATCATGGGGAAAGCAAAAGTACCATACAGATAAGTAAAAGTTATTTTCTCCTGATCTTCTAGGGCGATGGCAATCTGATTGTACCCCGAGTATCCGTCCAGAAAGCTATAGAATTCATGTCCCGCCAATTTGTCTAGCATTTGGTCAATGAATGGCAGCGGAAAATGATATTTTCTTGTTGCTTTGTTTAGCTTCCGCTAGTCCATGCATACACTCCATCCAGACACCGTTCTTGTTGGAATCAACTCATTCTTTTCATTTGTGACTACAGTAATTCCTCCTTTCTTCGGCACACACTATATAGGACTCACCCAAGTGCTGTCAGATGTGGGGTAGATGATGCCGGCATCCAACCATTTGATGATTTCTTTCTTCACAACTTCTTTCATGATTGGATTTAGTCTTCTTTGATGCTCCACTGTGGGTTTGTACTCATAGTTCATTAGAATATTGTGCATGCAAAATGATGGACTAATGCCTCGAATGTCTGCTATAGTCCAGCCAATGACTTTCTTGTGTTCTCATAACACTCTCAACAACTTTTCTTTCTGATCTAATGTTAGCGAAGAAGAAATAATTACAGGTAATTCAGAAGAGTTTCCCAAGAATGCATACATGAGATGGCTCGGAAGTAGCTTTAGCTCCAACTGTGGTGGTTCTTCAATTGAGGGCTTGATTCGGTTCTTTTTTGGTAGTTCTAGACTTTCTACCTGTGGTGTCGATTTGAAGCGAAATGGCTTGTCAAGATAGTTGATACATTTCAGAATTTCTTCATCTAGCTCGCTGTCAATCATGTTGGTGATGCAAGCTTCTATTTTATCCGTGGGAGGTGGCATTGCATCAGTATCTTGTATGATACTATCAACAACATCAATTCTGAAACATTCCTCCTCATTTTCATCACTAGGGAATTTCATGGCTTTGAAAGCATCAAAGGTAACTTCTTGGTCCTGCATTTTCATGGTTAGTTCTCCTTTTTGTACATCAATAACAGTTCGACCTGTAGCCAAGAATGGTCTCCCGAGGATGATAGGTACATCTTTTTCTTCCTCCATGTCAAGGATAATGAAACCGGCAGGGAGAATGAGTTTATCGACTTTGACCAGCACATCTTCAACTACACCTCTCGGAAATGCGAGCGTTCTATCAGTAAGTTGCAAAGAGACTGAGGTGGGCATTGCTTCTCCAATTTGCAGTTTCCTGTAAATCGAAAAAGGCATCAAATTAACACTTGCACCTAAATCACATAAGGCCTTACCGATATAATGTTCTCCTATGATGCAAGGAATGGTGAAACTGCCAAGATCCTTCAACTTTGGGGGAAGCTTCCTCTGAATGATGGCGCTGCACTCTTCTGTCAATGTTATTGTCTCGTAATCTCCCAATCTTCGTTTTCGTGAAAGAATGTCTTTCATGAATTTGACATAGCTAGGAATTTGTTCCAAAGCTTCTGCAAATGGAATATTGATATGCAGCTTTTTAAAGATCTCCAGGAATCAAGCAAACTGCTTGTCCATTTTGTTTTTCTGGAGACACTGTGGAAAAGATGGAGGTAGAGTGGTTCTTTCTTGATCTTTTTCCTTTGCTTCTTTTTCCTCCATCTGTGGAACTGCTTCACTATTTTCTTTTGGAACTTCTTCAATGGGTGTCTAGATTCCAACATCTTTGTTGATTTCAGTACCGCTTTTTAAAATGATGACATGACATTGCTCCTTCCCCTTGTTTCTTGGATTTGGTTCAGTGTTGCTAGGAAGGTTACTTAGCGGTCTGTAACTCTGAGCATTGGCCAGTTATCCAATTTGATTTTCCAGTGCTTTAATAGACGCAGATTGGCTTTGAATGAAAGCATCATATTTTTTTAACTGGGCCAGCACTTTCGCTATTCATAGTTCTTTTTCATGCTCCTGGCTTTGCTGTTGGAATCCTGGTGGTGGGTTTTTCCTTTGTCCTGAATTGTTGCTCCATTCGAAATTGGGATGATTCCTCCACCCTGGGTTGTAGGTGTTGGAATATGGATTGTTTCCCTGTATGTTGAAATTATTGACGTAATTCACTGTTTCTTTATGTTGGTTTGTCTCTGGTGCTCCTCTATATGGTGAACATGTGGATCCAATATTGCATTGCATGCTGAGAGTTTCCATGAATTTGCATATCTGATCCAGCTTAGCATTCACTGCTGTGTTGGCTCCAACTTCATAAATTCCAGTAATTCTTTGGATCATGCTCATTTCTGTTGGCCACAAAGAATTATTGTTGGCCATTTCTTCAATTAGGTCCCAAGCCTGATCTTATCATTTTTCCATTAAAGCTCCTCCAGCCGCAGCATCAATTGTGGTTCTCATTATTCCAGAAAGTCCATTATAGAAGGTCTGGACTTGTAGCCACTTTGCAATCTCATGGTGAGGACATTTCCTGAGTAAATCTTTGTACCTTTCCCAAGCTTCGCAGAGGGATTCTGAGTCTTGTTGCACAAAGGATGTGATGTTATTCCTCAGCTTTGCAGTTTTAGCTGGTGGAAAGTACTTTGCAAGGAATTTGGTGGCTAGAGTGTTCCAAGTTGTGATGGAACCTGCTGGTAGTGAATGTAGCCAAGCCTTAGCTCCGTCTTTCAAGGAATATGGAAAAACACGCAGTCTCATTGCTTCTTCAGCCGCTCGGTTGTAATTGAAAGTGCCGCAAACTTCCAAGAAGTTGCTATGTGGGCATTAGGATCTTCAGTTGCATTCCCCTCAAACTGAACTGACTGTTGTATCATCTGAATGCATGTTTTGATGTCACACACATTTGCTGGTAAGGGAGGAAGTATAATATAGGGAATGAAGCCGTCAACCACCGGAATGGTTCAGTCTCGAATGGGAATTGGTGGTGCAACTTCCAAAGGTTCAGGTTCCATGTTAACAATTACTTCTTGGCCTTCTCGCATTTCCCTTCTCAATAGTCTGATGGTTCTTTCAATTTCTGGGTCAAGCGGTCGGATTTCAAAGCTTCTGGTTCGTCTCATGTAGTGTCTGAGAACCTAAAACACAAGAAAACATAAATAATAAGTAAACAAAAAATTAGACACAAGTAAATGTACATACTCCAAAACTAATAGTGAAAGATAATAAGTCCCCGGCAACGGTGCCAAAAACTTGACCGCTGTAATCACACGCGTATAACGTAAGCGCACGTATCGTTCAAGTAGTATAAAAAGTATCGATCCCACGAGGACTTAAAACCTTTTATTATCAATTTATGAAGTTAAATATTTACAAGTATCTAATGGATTGATTGTTTTGATTGGATTGTGACTTTTAAACTAAAAAGTAAATATAATGGTGCGAAAGTAGATTAAAGAAAATTCAATATTAAGAAACTATTCAGGGTTGTGAATCTTTCCAATATCTTTTTAAAAGATGAAGTGGTTATTTATGTTTGTGTAATATATTGGTTTACTAACCTGGAACACGAAATTCTGCAAAAGCCTATGTCGATGATCAGATGCAAATACCCAGTGTAATCCAATTAAATTATATGTCTATGTCAACCAAGTTACCTGAATTCATTAAGATTAAGTTCTAATTATGACTACCCCCACCCGACAGGTATATGTCTATCCTGTAAGAAAATCTATTAAAGGGTTATCTATCCCCAAGGAAGATCGTGGGCTATTAAGTCTAAGGCTAAAACCTAAAATTCCTTTGTCAAGTTTATTTTAAGTTTTACTAGATCAATCTTATTAGTGTCCAGTTAACAAGAAGCATTAAATTTAAGACTTAATAAGTAAACCGTTATATTTCCCAAACTATAAAACAACCACTTATAAACCGGTGATATTGGAATTCATCACAACCCCAGATAACTGACTTAGTTACGACACATAACTAGGGCTAGTAAAAGCTTAATTAAAATAAAAGACATAAAGTAAATTGTTGGAAAGTAAATACTGAAAAGTAAATGCTGTAAATTAAAAAGATAAAAGTACAATAAAAGAAAATATTGGGGTTAAAAGATCCACTTTTATCACTAATATTTTAGATATCTCTCTTATTATAATATATAAACTTTGCGTGATAATTACCAACCAGCCATATAGGCGGTATCCTGATGAAATCAAATTATTAATTAATTACCAACCGACCAATCAGGAGGTATCCAGTTTAGTCAAGTTTAAAACCAATTTCAATAATTATCAACCGACCAATAAAGCGGTATCCTCATTAAGTCAGGTTTTAAATAGTTTATATATTATAATTAAGGGAGATTAATCTAAATAATAGTAATAAAAGCTTTACTACCTTCTACCCCAGAGGGGGGAGTTACCTCTTCATTACTGAAAAGTAAGAACTGAAAAGTAAAGAAAGGAAAATATTGTGTGTAAAAGTAAATTGCAGAAAGTAAAGACTTTAAAAGTAAAGAAAAAAAAGTGAAAATGCGGAAATTAATTACTGAAAGCTGTAAATAAAAAAACAAGATACAATCTTCTTAGTATTCTTAAGGAATTACATAGAAGAAAGCATTAATTCAATTGTGAAATTTCAGCCTCTATATATAGGCAAAAATTGGTCCACGCGTGCATCGCGACGCGCCGTAGATCTTGGACGCGTGACATGAAACTTTCACTTAGATGGTGACAGGTGCCGGGCTGAATTATTAACTCAATAATTGTGCTGGCGTGGCGATGATGATTGGCGACAGCATGTGATGGTGACATGTGTCTGGCGCACGTTAGCATATCTTATGTGATGTTGACACGTGACAGGCGCACGTTAGCAGATTCGGCGCACGTTTACAGCCAGCGTATTTTAGCAAAATTTCTCTGATTGGTCCACGTGTCCCGGTGCACGTTAGTAGACTCGGCGCACGTTAGCAGACTCCGGCGCACGTTAGCGGTCGCGATGTAGGCTGCGCGTCGCGACGCCCAAATGACAGTTTTGCCCTTTTTGTCCGTTTTTGACTGTTTTGGCCCTAATTTGATTCCAGAGAGTCCTGAAACTTTATTTATCTACAAAATAACACAAAACACATCAAAATATTCACAAAACTCAAGAAACTATACAAAATATTAGGTCAAATGAGTGGGAAATAGTGATACATTTACCACTCATCATATATACATATCACTAAATCGAATTTAGTTTCAATCTAATCGATATTAGATCGAATACGTCTATAAAAGACAAGAGGTGTGACCATAAATAAGTTATAATATGGAAAAAGATATTGTTCATATTCATGAATCGGACATAAATATGATCCAGATTGACGCCCCAAGCACCAACCATAACATATTTTTCGGTGTAAATTAAAGAAAGAATGGAAATTTTCTTTTTTGTTTAGCATTATCAAGATTGATTGTTATCTTCAGAGTATTATTATTGTGTTTCAAAATTTTAATATTTGTCTGGTAGTTTAAAGAACATCTACTCAATAATATTCAAAAGCTTGAGAACTTTTTAGGAGTGAAAATTATTTTGACGCATTACGAAATTTAACTTCCTGAGTATTTATAAAATCAAGACAAAAAAGAGATTTATAAATGTCTTCAATCTGCACAAAGTGCAGGATTAACAATTTTTTTTTTCCTAAAACACTATATATGATTTTTCTTAAGTCACACAAAAGAATTTTCTTTTATTTAAAATATATAAATCCTACTCATAATTAAATTTATTCTCAAAGTTTTATTATTATAAGAAAATAACATGTAAATTTTATTGAATTTGTGTGGGTCCCTGACTATTGATAATAATAAACATCATCATATAAAAGTTTGATATTTTTCTACTCTCTTATCACGCCACATGGCATATTTTTTAGTCTAATTTATTTTATTAGTAATCAATAAAATTAAAAAATGGGTAAAAGCATATTACAATCTCAGAAATTACCATACTAATTAAAATAAGAAATCAATTCTAGAAGGCCCTAACAAAGTGTGAGATCAGTTACCTTCAAGAACTGTGAACTATTGATAGGCTTCTCTCAAATCTAATTGGGCTTTAATATATGTTCAACCCAATTGAGCGTCTCGTTGATCTTTTGTTGATGATGACTCTTTTTTTAGTGAGATGGAATGTCATGCAAGTTAGCACTCCAACTCTCAAATTGGTGTTCTTCTTATGCAAAATGATTGAATAATTTATATTAAATCTTTCTTTCACCAGTCTTTTTCATTCTTTTCAATCATTCGAGATCCAACCATCCATTCTCCTATTTATCTTTATATTTATACACTTTTTGCTTCAAGTGATTTAGCTACTAATCATCCATTGATATGTTCATACCTTATTGTTTGAATATTAGATGCATGCTTGACATATGTCACTAATTATTCTTGCATGTTAGTTTAAGTGGAAAATAATTATGTAACTAATCTCATTTATCATTTGTTATGGTTGTAATTGTATGATAAGTTAAGTAGAAACATTATCAATTCCAATAGAGTACTTTGAGGTATTGTACTTTATTTCAGATTTAAAACACTTCGGAGTACATTCTATTAGGAATGAGATTTTTTTGGAGCGAGTTCCCTCCAGAGTTATACCACTCAGTTATGTGTCCTCCACATGTATGTGCGTTTTCTCCAGTGTTGGGGACTCTCAGAGTTTTATTAGTTTGCACGTGATTAATTTATGTCATATAACGTCAACATAACACGTGTTTGAATATTGTTGGCCGTATTATAGCAAGCACAGTTCCACTAATGAAAATTACTAAAGCAACTTTATTTTAATTGGTTTACGTGCCATGGTAGAGTTTGGTGACTATTTGTGCATCTACATCTACTCTCCCCGTCAAGAGCGTTTGAATTTCATAACGATTTAGGATTTTACCACTTGGTGTCACTTTATTTCTAACGAGCATTAAATGCATTTTGGAAGAAACGACGTATATTTAATGATTTCTGAAAAGGCTTTCCGGATTTCGAATGTTGTACTAACCTCTTTGCGTAATTACTACTTTTGTACTCTCATTGAAAACGCGCTCGATAAGATACAAAATAAAAATAAATTACTAACACTTATATTTATTCCTAAAATAGCGTTGTGGCCTTACATTTCCAAAAACACTATAAAACCAAAAGCTGAAAATTTTTACGATCAATACATTTAAAATAAATAAATCATTCATCATATGAATTATTTTATCACATAAAATATTTATTTATGCCCACTCTTTATGACATATTATTATTTTATTTTTCATGTATCGAATACATAAAAAAAAATTTCACATGATTATCGCATAAGTAAATAATTGAAAGAAGTATTGGAATAATTTTTAACTTGCTATCGATGCCAATTGTTGGAGTTTTCACGCAAATATTTCGAAGGTGAGAATCAATTTCCCTATCTGTGGCTATGACGAACCGTGCGGAAAAAGCCAATGAAGATTTTTAATCGAATTCTATGGGGTTTTCAAATTTTTCTTATATATATGTATGTATATATGTATATGTAAGGAAGAAATATAGAAAATATACATTCCTTGGTAAATTTGGAAAGCTAACCATCTCTGATTGTCTCCAAGCGTATCCACACACCGAGACGGTCTATGAACTTCCAGTTTTGAGTTTCAAGAGCTTTCAAAGCTTGTTGTAACAACCTCAATTCAGGAATATTACCGGAAGGCAACAGATCCCACTGTCACCTAAGCCTCTGACGTATGCAAAAGAAAACTCGCTTTTACCATGATACTATGCAATCATATAAATAATCACACAAACAATCATAGAACTAACTCAATTGCACAACCATAAAAATATGTGCATATATTGAAAATACTCGTCATATACACATCATCATCATCACATATTTGTCATACAACAAAATGAAATCACAGAAACGACATTTTATGTGAAATTAGATCTAATATGATGGACCTCATAACTAATGACTGCATCATAACTCTTGTTTCAGGATTATGTCACCAAAAGTTGTGCCTGGCTCACCAAAAGAAGGGTCCTACAAAAGAACTGGAAAGTGAGGGGGTGAGTCTTATGGAAGTCATTGAGTGGAACTACAAAATCAGAGAAAATTGTATCAGTATGGTTGAGTAAAATCATCTTAAATTTAAACAACTTTCTGAAAAATATACTTGAAAACCGATTCTTTTCCTTTCAAACTTTGAGAAATCAGTTTTTGAAAAACCTTTTGTTTGAAATATCTGGAAGCTTTAGAAAACCTAACGCATGGGGGGTTACGTATCGCCGTCCCCAAGCCACTGAACTAGAGCCAGGAGTGTTGATCCACGCTACTATCTGACCCTAAAACTAGGATCTAGGGGCGTTACATATCGCCGTCCCCCTAACCCTGAACTAGGATCTAGGGGCATCAATCATCCCTAGTCCTGAACTAAGTGTGCACACGTTATCTGTGTCCGTCAATTCCAAGTTACAGTCTGAGATGGGTTTTTCCCCATGCCTCCAAAAATCATAAGAACTTATGCTTTTATATCTCAAAGTTCCTCAAAACTTTCTCATTTATGAAATATCTAAAATCAATTTGGCTAACGTCCTAAAGCATTTAAAAAATAAGTCTCGAGTCAAAAATAATAAATAAATCTCAACTTGGAAAGAAAAAATCCACTCACAGATTTGAAGTCCGAATAACCCTATTTCACGTCGCTGAGGGAGAACGCGGCTCCTGTCGAGTATCTATATTTGATAAACTTAATTAGAACATGAGTTATATATTATGTTTCAAAATTAAACTAGGCTTCTTAATTTGGATAAACTGTTATCACCATATGATGTGCATGCTCGTGCTTACACTGATATGCATCCCATAAGGTGCTCTCTAACATCTTAGATTGAACTGGAGATGGCAAAACTAAATTTTTAACATGAATGAACATGTGTCGCGATGCGTTACGACGCCCACTTGGGCTAGGTCGAGGCAGAGAGAAACTTTCATTATGCGTCGTGATGTTGGATGCCAAGCGTCGCGACTCCCATCCGCATCGCGACGCTAGGAGGCACGCGTTGTAACTTCCTCAAAACAGAACCAAGACAGAGGCACTGGTTTGATTTGCATCGCGATGCTCATCCATTGGCGTCGCGACGCTCAAATATCAGAACTGAAATAAGGTTCTGCCTTGTTACGCGTCGTGATGCTGGCCCAATGGCGTCGCGATGCTCGGCTATTTCCAGGGCCAACCTTCACTTCTCTAATGGTCAAGCTCACAACTTCCATTCTTTCACAACCAAAACCAATTATAAACACTCAATTTATTATCATGCTAAGTTTCCAACATCCCAACATCACCAAATTCTATTTTCCTTACTTAGTACTTCAACTAGGGTGACATACCTAGAAATTTCCCAACCACTAACCTCTTAACACAACGATCATCAATAATCACATTTTCTTCAATCAATAATACTCTACAAACATTAAACCCTAAATACTCAAAATTCCAAGATTTGGGTCAAGTAGTTCTTAGCTTAATCCAAATTCTTCCTCACTAGTAAAGTTTCTAAGCTTACTCGTCCCCTTCTTAGGCTTAGCTTGTGGTGGATTACTCTTGGTTCGCCTTGGAACTTTGCAAAGGAGAGTGAATAATCTTTCTCTTCTTTTATCTCTATAATTTCGGCCAATGGGGGTTTTTCTGTGATTTGTAATTTTGATTTTTGTTTCTAATACTTGGTGATTGATTCTAGAGAAGTCTTGAAGATTTTGGATTTTTCTTGCAAAATGAGGGACTTGGGCTCAAAATCAATAAATCTTGTTGGGCCTCAAATTGGGTTAGCTTTATTTATTGAAAAGAAATGGCTACTCAATGACTAAACACATAGGCTCAATATAATAACACTAGGCCCCCTCGGCCCAAAATCAAGTAAGGTCCATTGGTCCTTAAGTCGTCTATAAGAACTCTCCACTACAGCTCGGAGGAAAATTTTCCAAATCACCCAGTCCTAATATTAGTTGAACTTAGGGAATTTGAGTCGTTACAAATTCTCCCCCCTTAAAATGATTCGTCCCCGAATCAAAATACTTACGAGTAAGGAACATACCTTCTTCCGTGAACAGCTGGGCTCTCGTATGGCTTCTTCTGGCTCCCACGTGGATTCACGTCGCTTGTGATGCTGCCAAACCACCTTAACTGAGGGAATCCACCTAGATCGTAACTTTCTCACCTCTTTATCTACTATAGCTACGACTTGCTCCAAATAGGATAAATATTGATGGACATCGACTGTTTGGGGCTCCAACATATGAGATTCATCACACAGGTATTTTCGTAGCAAGATATGTGGAAAATCGGGTGTTTTCTATCCATGCTGGGTAGGAGTGCCAATTCGTAAGATCTCCCTTCAACTCTCCGGAGTATCTGAAATGGTCCGACGTATATAGGGCTGAGCTTACTCTTTCTGCTGAATCTCATAATTCCCTTAAAATGAGATATTTTTAAGAATACAAAATCTCCCACCAGAAATTCCAAATCCTTCCTCCAATGATCCGCATAAATGTTCTGGCAACTCTAAGCCGTATCCATCCTTTCTCTGATTAACTTCACTTTCTCTACTGTATCTTTTACCAAATCGGGCCCCAGTAACTTTTGCTCCCCGGCTTCCAACCATCCAACTGGGGATTTACACTTCCTACCACACAAACCTCGAATGGTGCCATTTGAATACTTTTCTGATAACTATTGTTATAGGCAAACTCTATAAGTGATAAATTCTGGTCCCAACTACCCTCAAAATCAATAACACAAGCCCAAAAGATGCCTTCTAAAGTCTGTATAGTCCGCTCTTTCTGGCCGTTCATCTGAGGGTGGAAAGTTGTTCTAAAGCGTAGTTGGGAACCTAAAGCTTCCTAAAATGATTGCCAAAACTTGGATGTAAACTCAGAACCTCGATCAGAGATTATTGAGATAGGTACTCTGTGCGATGACACTATCTCATCCAGATACAGTTTGACATACTGAGCTACTGAGTAGCTGGTTCTTACTGGAAGGAAATGCACAGATTTAGTCAATCTATCCACAATCACCCATATAGAATCGTACCCCTTTAGAGTACGAGGAAGCCCAACCACAAAATTCATAGTAATTTTTTCCCATTTCCACTCCGAAATGTCTAAGCTTTGAAGTTTCCCTGCTGGCCTCTGATATTCTGCTTTAACCTGTTGACAAGTGAGGTATTTTGTAACAAATTCCACTACATCATTTTTCATACCATCCCATCAATAAAAATTCTTAAGGTCATGATACATCGTTATGATCCCATGATGCATGGTATATGATGAAGTGTGGGCCTTTTATAACAATGGGGGAACAACAATCATGTTCTGCTTCCAGATGAGATTCTCACTGTCTATATGATACTCGTCTTTCATGCCTTGCTGCAACCTATTTCTAATTTGTTGCATTTCTGGGTCTGCTTCCTGTGCAACTCTGATCTCATCAATGAGGGTGGATCAAACCCGTATCTGCCCTAATAACGTTCCCTGAGCTGTTACCTGAAAGCTCACTTCATCCAGAATACATCTTTACATCTGCTTGGCTGGATGCCATTTCTCAATCGGTAGATTAGCAAAACTCCCCATAGATTTTCTCCTTAAGGCATCAGCTACAATGTTAGCTTTGCCCGGACGGTATTGAATGGAACAATCATAATCTTTCAGTAATTCTATCCACCGTCTCTATCTTAAATTAAGTTCATTTTGGCTCTAAATATATTTAAGGCTTTTGTGATCGGGAAAAATCTCAAACTTTTCACCATATAAGTAATGCCGCCATATCTTTAGGGAAAACATTATTGCAGCCATCTCCAGATCATGAGTGGGATAATTATGTTCATATGGCTTTAGTTGTCTGGAGGCATAAGTAATAACTCTTCCCCTCTGCATCAACACACATCCTAATCCCACTCTAAAAGCATCACAATACACTGTAAATCTTCTGATCCTACTGGCAGTGCAAGAACAAGAGCAGTTGTCAATCACCATTTGAGCTCCTGAAAACTCTTTTCACAAGCATCTGACCATTCAAACTTCACATTCTTCTGAGTTAGTAGTGTTAAGGGAGCAGCTGTTCTGGAGAAATTCTCAACGAATCTCCTATAATATCCTACTAACCCCAAGAATCTACCAATCTCTGTCACACTTATAGGATGGTGCCAATTCTGAATACCCTCGATCTTCTGGGAATATACTTCCAATCCCTTCATTGGATATCACATGCCTCAGAAATACCACACTAGTCAACCAAAACTCACACTTCGAGAACTTGTCATACATCTTATGCTCTCTTAGTGTCTGTAACACCCAGTGCAGATGCTCTACATGCTTTTGCTCATTACGTGAGTACACCATAAAGTCATCAATGAAAACTATCAAAAACCGATCTAGAAAGGGTTTGAACACCCTATTCATCATATCCATGAAAGTCGCAGGGGCATTGGTTAAACCAAATGACATTACCCAAAACTCATAATGTCCATATCTAGTCCGGAAGGCTGTCTTTGGGAAGTCACTCTTCCTAATCTTCAACTGGTGATATCCTGATCGTAGATCGATTTTTTAAAAGCATTGTGCCTTCTGTAACTGATCAAACATGTCATCGATCCTCAGTAGTGGATACTTATTCTTGATTATCACTTTATTCAGCTGCCGGTAATCTATACACAACCATAGTGTTCCATCATTCTTCCTCACAAACAATATCGAAGCATCCCACAGAGACACGTTGGGGCGAATAAATCCCTTGTCCAGCAAGTCTTACAACTGTGCCTTCAATTCCTTGAGTTCTGCATAGACCATCATATACGGGGGAATCGATATAGGCTGGGTGTTTGGTACTACATCTATACAGAACTATATCTCTCTATCTTGCAGTAATCCTGGCAACTCATTTGGGAAAATATAAGGGTATTCCCTTACCACCGAGATCTACTCAGGGCTTTATTTTCCACTTTATTATCTGTCACATAAGCCTAATAACCCATGTTTCTCCTCTGAAGTAACTTAAATGCTTGCATTGCTGATATTAAATTAAATGGAACTACACTCTTATCCCCCTGATAGACTTTAACTGATTGATCGGGAATATGCAACGTAACAGTCTTCTCTCGGCAATCTAACACTTCATGATGCATAGCTAACTAATTCATCCCCAAGATAACGTCGAAGCCCAATATACCTAATACTACTAGATTGGCATGATAAATATGCCCATCGATATCCACTAAACAACTCCTCACACCATGCATGACTTCTATCTGATCTCTTACCGGGGTAGCTATCATGATAGCTAAATTTAAAGGCTCGGTATCTCTACCCAATTGAGTTACAAAATATGATGACACAAAAAAGTGTGTGGCGCTTGAATCAAACAACACTTTAGCTTGCATATGACTAATTGATAGAGTACTTGTAACGACTGTATTAGAGGCTTCACCTTCTGGGTGTGAGGGTATACACCATACATGTACTCGATCACCCATTAGCGTTCCCTTTCCTCATACTGTCTGTCCTCTAGCTATGAGTCTCTGCTATCATTCTCCTACACTCCTATTAGGCCGTGGCTAGGGTGTAGATGGAGCGGTAAAGATTGCAACTGAGTTGCTGATATTAGACAGTCTCTTTTCAGATGGCCCATTTGTCCACACCGATAACAACCCCTACTCCCAAATCAACAGGCCCCCGAATGAGTCTGCGCGTATATCAAACTTAACAGGAGACCTCACCTTAGCTGAGCCACCGATGGAGAAGAGACCACACATGAGGTGGAATTCTGAATTGGTCTGCGATCCTAACCTCCCTGAACCGGGCCCATATCTCTACGTGTAGTGGGCAGAGCCGACATATGCTGCTGTCTACTTAGGCCACTCTTTCACGGCCTAACCATGTCCTTTAATCTCATCCTCTCCCAAGACTCCCTCTCTGCTTGTCTCTCTCTAACCCGTGCCTCAAATTGCAGGACAACATCTAAAACCTAAGTATAGATAGTAGTCTCTGTGATGTGAATGAAGCGAAACAAGTAATCTCGAAGCCCATTAACAAACCTCTTCACCTTCATCTCTTCTGTGTTGACTAAATATGGGGCATAATGAGACAATCGAGTAAACCGTATATCATACTCAGAAACTATCATCTGCTTCCCCTAATTCAACTGCTCAAACTCCCGAGCTCTAGCATCTCTAAAACTTTGCGGCAGAAATCTGGATAAGAAAACTGTACGAAAATAAACCCATGTCAATGGAGGAGCATCTCATCGCTGACCATCTCGAAAGGATATAAACCAAGTATTGGGGACATCCCTCAATTGAAAACTAACTAACTCAACCGCCCTATCCGGTGAACACCCTAAAACAGTACATATGTGATCTGATTCCTCAATGAAGCCGTATGGGTCACGGGATGACTCTTCTCCTGAAAATATGGGAGGATGAAGCTTTCAGAAGTCATGTAAGGACACTAGCAGCTCATGTCGCTACATAACATTAACTGTCACTGGAGGTGGCTCATGAGGTACCGTGGAAAGTCCTGCTTGGAAATTGGTAGGATTTGGTCTCTTTGGAGGAACTACTATCTGGTGAGCCATTGAAAGTCCTACAAGTGAAGGTGGAATGGGAACTGTGAGTTCTGCAGCTCTCGGCTTTGGACCTAGAGGCTGCTGCTGAAGGGTAATCAATTGGGCAAGTGCTGTTATTGACTACTGAATCTGCTGTAATACTGCAGCTACTGGATCATTAGATTGAAAAGCTGGTCTTGCCCTATCTTATCCTACACCACCCTCATGTACAGATTCTACTTTATGCCCCCTATCTGGCCGAGGGGCAGGTCCACTGACCTCTGGTCCGCTTCTACGGCTTGGGGCGCCCTATCACGCATAGGTTTTCCTCTAAGTCCAGTCCTACCCTTCAGTGGCATTATATCTAAATAAACAGGAAATAAAATAGCTAATCAGATTATCAAGATATTTAAATCAAAAAGGATGAGACATACTTCCAGGACAACGATACTAGAGCTACAATATCTCATATATTAGTACCTCGAGTAGACTACATATATAAGACACTGCTACCCTCTTGTTGCAGTCACTATCCCATAGACCATGCTCTGATACCAACTTTGTAACATCCCTAATCCGGAAATGTTACCGACATGCAACAGATTCCATTGTCACCTAAGCCATTGACGTATGCAAAAGAAAACTCTCTTATACCATGATACTATGCAATAACATAAATAATCACACACACAATCATAGAGCTAACTCAATTGCACAACCATAAAAATATGTGCATATTAAAAATACTCGTCATATACACATCATCATCATCAAATATCTATCATACAATAAAATGAAATCACAGAAACTACATTCTATATGAATATAGATATAATATGATGGACCTCATAACTAGTGACTGTATAATAACTCTTGTTCCGGGATTATGTCTCCAAAAGTTGAGCATGGCTCACCAAAAGATGGGTCCAACAAAAGAACTGGATAGTGAGGGTGAGTCTATAGAACTTAGTGAGTGGAACTACAAAATCAGAGAAAATTGTATCACTATGGTTGAGTAAAATCATCTTAAATTTAAACCACTTTCTGAAAATTATACTTGAAAAATGATTATTTTCCTTTCAAATTTGAGAAATCTGTTTCTAAAAAATCTTTTGTTTGAAATCTCTGGAAGCTTTAGAAAACCTGACGCATGGGGATGTTATGTATCGTCGTCCCCACAAACGCCTAACTAGTGGTCTTGGGGTATTACGTATCGTCGTCCCCCAAGCCACTGAACTAGAGCCATGAGTGCTGATCCATGCTACTTCCTGACCATGAAACTGGGGTCCAGGGGCGTTACGTATCACCGACCCCTAGCCCTAAACTAGGATCTAGAGGCATCAATCATCCATAGTCCTGAACTACGTGTGCACACGTTATCTATGTCCGTCAATTCCAAGTTACAGTCTGAGGTGGGTTTTTCCCCCATGCCTCCAAAAATCATAAGAACTTATGCTTTTAAATCTCAAAGTTCCCAAGAATTTCTCATTTCTGAAATATCTAAAATCAATTTGGCAAATGCACTAAAGCATTTAAAAAATAAGTCTCGAGTCAAAAATAATAAATGAATCTCAACTTGGAAAGAAAAATTCCACTTACAGATTTGGAGTCCGAATAACCCTGTTTCACGTCACTGAGGTAGAACGCGGATCTTGTCGAGTATCTATATTTGATAAACTTAATTAGAACATGAGTTATAAATTATGTTTCGAAATTAAACTAGGCTTCTTAATTTGGCTAAATTGTTATCACCATATGACGTGCATGCGCGTGCTTACAATGATATGCATCCCCTAGGGTGCTCTCTAATGTCTTAGATTGAACAAGAGATAGCAAAACTAAATTTTGAACATGAATGAAAATGCGTCGCGATGTCAACTGTTGCTACACCCACCTGGGCTGGGTCGAGGCAAAGATCAACTGTCATTATGCGTCGCGACGCTGATGCCAAATGTCGCGACTGTTTGAGTTGGTGCTTGGAGTGCCAATCTGAATTGTAGATTTTATTATTTATTAATAAAATAACTATTTTTTCATTTCATACCTTATTAACGGTATTGTCATTATGCGTTTTAGATTGATGTATAGATATGCTAAGAATGACATTGACCTTAGAATAGTCTTGACACTAGGTGTAAACTATTCTTAAAGTAAATATTCCTAGTCATTGGTTTTGGAATACGGTCGAATTTCTATAACCTATAAGACTAGCAAATGTCGTATATTGGAATTGGAGTTCCAATGGATTAACCCGATGTACCATGAGTTTTGGAAACTAATATAGACATGTGGGTATTTGTTGAAGCAGATATTGAATGACTCATAGGTGATTCCTAATAGTTGGAAGTACACACCACCGTCAATAGAAATCTCCTCGAGTCGGGTAGCATATGTAATCATTTGACTATAGGATAACATTGATTTTGTGTGAGAACCTCCACACTTTGATGTCATGTATGTCAGAAACCTTTCATGGTTTGGCCTCTAGATGTTCATTGGGTGTGGACCGATGCACTCAGTAATCAAGTGCAAAACATGATAAAGATGTCATCTAGATATAAGACTAGGAAAACTATCATGCTCCCACTAACTTTCTTATAAACACATGGTTCTTCCTCATTTTTGATGAATCCAGATAATCTAATTATCTCATCAAAATGAAGATTCCAGCTTCGAGATGCCTGTTTAAGTCCATAAATAGACTTTTGGAGAGTCTCACTGGATACGAAACCCTCTGTTGTTCCATATAGATATCCTCTTCAAGGAATCCATTTAGGAAAGCGGTTTTCACATCCATCCTTCATATCTTATAGTCGTGATATGCAGCAATGGCTAAAAGAATCCTAATGGATTTTAGCATGGCTACTGTTGAAAAAGTTTTCTTATAGTCAATCCCAAGACGTTCAGTGTAACCTTTCGCTACCAGTTAGGCCTTAAAGGTTTCCACTTTTCCATCGGGCCCTCGCTTCATTTTGTAAACCCATTTACAACCAATAGGTTTATACTCCTTCAGGAAGTTCAACTAAGTCCCAGAATTTATTGGCATGCATAGAATCCATCTCGGACTTCATGGCTTCTTGCCATTTTCCCGAATCGATATCCAATATCGCTTCTTTATACGTAGTCGGATCTATTTATTTAAAGAGGATAACATCAAGGCTCACATCAGATGTTAAAAATAATCTCTAATGAGGCTTTGATATTCTATTTGACTTACGTAGAACCTGTGTTGTAGATCCTTCACCTATTTAGATCTTTGGTCCCATCTTAGGTTCCTTACTGTTGGGATCAAACTCATCAAGTTCAATCTCTCTAAAACTCCCATTTTCTCTCAAAAATTCTTTTCCAGAAAAGTGGCAAAGTGAACAACAAATACATTTCGTTGCTCGGAATCGTAGAATTGATATCTCATGGAATTATCAAGATATATAACAAACATACATTTATACCTTCTGGGTGCTAATTTATCCCCGCAACGCAATTCTAACATATGCAAGACAACCCCAAATCTTAAAATACATAAGACTTGGATTTCTACCGAACCATATCTGATAGAGGGTCATAGAAATATTTTTTGATGGAACCCTAATAAGTATATAGGCAGCAGTAAGTAAAACATAACCCCAAAGGTAATAAGGAATATTTTTATAGCTCATCATTGTTCGCACCATATCCAATAAAGTATGATTTCTACACTCAGACACTTCATTATGTTGAGGTGTTCATGGTGGGCTATATTGGGCGAGAATTCCATTCTCCCTTAAATAATTTCTGAAGTCTTCAGTCATGTATTCACCACATCGATCTGATCTAAGGCATTTGATGAATTTACCGGTTTGTTTCTCTACCTCGTTTCAGAATATTTTGAACTTGTCAAATGTTTCCGACTTATGTTTCATCAGATAGACATATCCATATCTAGACTTGTTATCTTTGAAAGTCACAAAGTATGTTGAACCATCATTAGCCACATGATTTAATGGACCGCACACATCACTGTGTATTAGTTCAAGTAAATCTCCATCATGGTGTCCAACACCTAGAAATGGGGTCTTTGTCATCTTTCCTTGGATACATGACTCACAAATCGGATAAGGATCTAAGGTAAAATTTTCAATCAAACCATCCTTTACCAATTTGGATAGACGTCTAACATCTATGTGGCCCAATCTCATATGTCATAATTCAGTATTATTTAGTTCAGATTTCCTATTTGTATTTTCTTCTACATTAAAGACATCTCTATATGTTTCCAAAATATAGTGACCGTTTGATAAAGAACATTCACATTTCAATAAATTATCTTTATCATACAAAATAAAATTTCATCCTTAATGTTTATTTTATATCCATCTTTATCTGATATTGGCAGTGATATTATTTGTCTGATAATTGAGGGAATATAATAACAGACATGCAAATCTAATTTACATCTATTTGAGAGATCTAGAACAACTTATCTTATGACATTGTCATCCAATGTCTCGCCATTGCCAACTCTAAGATGGATCTCCCCTTTATTCAGCCTTCTTTTAACCCTCATTTCCTGCAGGGAATTGCAAATATGAGTAGGACTTCCAGTATCTAACACCCATCCACTATTTGCATCTAAGGCTAATGAGATGTCAATGATTGGAAAAATATAAAGCATACCTGAGGGTCCTGCCTTAGATGAAGTGTTTAGAGAAAATGAGAGCTGTAGAGAGATTGAACTTGATGATTTTGATCCCAACAGTAAGGAACCTGAGATAGAACCAGAGATCCAAATAGGTGAAGGATCTACAACACAGGTTCTACGTAAGTCGAATAAAATATCAAAGCCTCATGAGAGATTATTTTTAACATCTGGTGTGTGAGCCTTGACATTCTCTTCTTGGAGGAAACAGATCCGACTACGTACAAGGAAACAATATTGGATATCGATTCGGGAAAATGGCAGGAAGCCATTAAGTCCAAGATGGATTCTATGCATGCCAATCAAGTATAGGACTTAGTTGAACTTCCTGAAGGAGTTAAACCTATTTTTTTGTAAATGGGTTTACAAAAGGAAGAGAAGGCCTGATGGAAAGGTGGAAATCTTTAAGGCCCGACTAGTAGCGAAAGGTTAACACTCAACGTCCTGGGAATGACTATGAGGAAATTTTTTCACCAATAGCCATGCTAAAATCCATTAGGATTCTTTTAGCCATTACTGCATGACTCATATGTGATTCCTAATAGTTGGAAGTATACATCACCGTCAATAGGAATCTCCTCGAGTCGAGTAGCATATGTAATCCTTTGATTATAGGATAACATTGATTTTGTGTGAGATCCTCCACACTTTGATGCCATGTATGTCAGAAACCTTTCATGGTCTGGCCTCTAGATATTCGTTGGGTGTGGACCGATGCACTCAGTAATCAAGTACAAAGTAAGATAGGATCTTTCGGCCCATATGTATACCATAAGAGGTTTAGGTATCCATGTTAGTAAAGTCACGATTCTTAAAGCTTTGGCCAAAGTCGATCACCTAGGGTGGATCGCATCAGTTATGAAAAATCATGGACATGTCGACATGAGATGTGCGCCTCAGAAACTTAACGGTGTATTCTATGTTTCCTAAGAATAACTCGGATAGCCTACGATGGAGGGATTGTTAAACATATGTGATGACCTCGACTTGTATAGTTCAGAAAGGTCGTTCGTGTTCTTCGCGAATTCGGAGGTGGCCGAATTGCGTACATATTAGCTAGGCTTATATGACAAATATGTATGAACTTACAGAGTCCCAATATGAGTGTACTCATTGATATTATAATGAAAATAAAATAATTAATGTGTACATATTAACACAACCATCATCAATAATCACATTATCTTCAATCAATAACACTCTACAAACATCAAAACCTCAATACTCAAAATTCCAAGATTTGGGCCAAGTAATTCTTATATTAATTCAAATTCTTTCCTCACTAGTAAAGTCTCTAAGCTTCCTCTTCCCCTTCTTAGGCTTAGCTTGTGGTGGATTACTCTTGGTTCTCCATGGAACTTTGCTAAGGAAAATGAATAATCTTCCTCTTATTTTATCTCTATAATTCCGGCCAATTGGGGTTTTTGTGTGATTTGCAATTTTGAGTTTTGTTTCTAATACTTGGTGATTGATTCTAGAGAAGTCTTAAAGATTTTAGATTTTTCTTGCAAAATGAGGTACTTGGGCTCAAAATCAATAAATCTTGTTGGGCCTCAAATTGGATTAGCTTTGTTTATTGAAAAGAAATGGCTACTCAATGACTAAACACCTACGCTCAATATACTAACAATAGGCCCGCTAGGTCCAAAATAAAGTAAGATCCATTGGTTCACAAGTCGTCTTCAAGAACTCTCCGCTACAGCTCGGAGGAAAATTTTTCCAAATCACCGAGTCCTAATATTAGTTGAACTTAGGGAATTTGAGTTGTTACATTGTGAAAACATGTTTCATAACACTTTTTTTACATAGTTGATATTATAAGGAAAATAAAATAATTAATGCTTAGAATCTTTGGAAACGACACTTTGTTTTACTTGTTCTTTTTCTCTTTGTCATATGAAAATACAAAGAAAACTATTTTTCTTTTTCTTTTCTTATGATGGGTGTTGCGAATTTTGAAACATGAAAATTAAAGCCTAAGTTTTGATGTGCTCGCAAGTGTACGAATCGAACAATAGTATAGCAATATGCAAGCATGAATGTCGAACCCACAGACTAGTTAATTCTATAATCCTTATTTAAGCTAAATCTCTAACTCCACTACAAATGCAATTTAAATAAACCAAGAAAAATTAAAAGTACAAAATAAAAACTAAAAATAAAGCAAACAAAGAAAATACCAACTTAATAATAAGGTTGAAATTAATGAGAATAAAAATACTAGGGTTTATGATTTTACCATAGTTAATCCCTCTTAACTAACTCTAGTCAATTTGTTGCGAAATTTATTTTCAATTGTTGATGATCAACTTCCCTAAAGTATTCAGTGGCCATGGTATCTGGTGATACTAAAATTACTCAATCATGCAAATTCTCTATGGTATCTAGGTGAATTATCAACATAGTAAATACATTAAGTTTTATGGAAGTTGTTGGGTGAAATCACACAAATCCTAATCTATATGGTATCTATGATTAGGAATTTACGGTGTTGATGGTGAGAAGCTATATTCTAATTGGATATGGTATCTACCTCAATTAACATCAAATTAATTCTAACATAATGGTGATCAAACATTATATTTAAATCATCAATTAAGCATAACTCATCAATACTCAACAATAATGAAAAACAATCATAAAATTGATATAACTAGAAATTAATCAAGAATTCATAACTAGGCTACGTCACAACCCTAGTAAAATAATTAGTTCCTCATGAAAATAAGAAAACTAATACACATAATTGGGAGCATCGAAAAGAAAGAGAATGAAATAAAAACCGAAGTATGTAGCTCTCGGCACTGTTTCTGCTTCTTCTACTGACTCTCGGCTGCACTCTTCTTTTTCTGACTCTCGGCACAACAGCTCTCTCTAATCTGTTCACGCAGCCTTCTGTCTTCTCTTTTCGCACAACAATGAGCAATTTCTCCCTGTTTTATTCTTGTCAAAATGTGCGGCTGCTGCCTCTGTTTCTAACAAAGTGTGTCTGGCTTTTAATTATACACACAACCTGGAAACCCTATGCCATATTGAGCCCACGAATGCAAGCCCTTTTTTTCTTTTTTTGCAATTTGTTCAATTAGTCAGACGGCAATAAACTTCCCCTTTTCCTATTCCAATTTTAATTTCTTCTCTTGACCACATGCTTCCTTCCTGTATCAGGGTCTTTCCAATTTAAATGCCTTTTATTGTTCTCTTTCCTGAATAATTCAAAACTTTCCTACATAAATAGAAAATAATAAATTAAGATAGAAATCAGTAAAATAAAATATAAACTTAGCATAAAATTAAATTAAAAGGTATTAAAACAATATGTAAATATACACTTATCAATGGGCAATCTTCTTTCATTTGGAATGCTAGAAATTTTTTTCTTTTATGTCCAACATCAATCTAATTACTTAGAAACAAAGGTAACAAGTTAATATTACCTTTGATAGCAGGTCATTTTACATTTTATTTAACAATTACACAACTTGCTATATCAAGTTAACTTAACCACTTGCATAAAGATCAATTAAAGATATTTAATTTTAACAAATATTAAATATTTAACATCAAATATAAAATCAATTATTTTATATTTAATCTAATTAAATAAATAATATTAATCAAATTAAATCCACACCATTGATACAAATATGTAAGTTAGTGGAGTTAACTTGATCTTGACACTTGTCAACTTTTTAAAAGTGCTAAGTGTAAAGTAAAATTTAATATATGGCCAAATCATAATTTGCCATGTGTAAAGTTAAATATTTTCATCACTAATATCCAAATATTAGTATTCTACATTTATAACAGTATCCCAACTGTCCGCAATTCATTTACAATATTTCTAAATTATCGAAATATATCCCAAATAAGCGGGTGCTAGCATGTCAATATAGGGAAATATTTTACACTTTACTAATAAAGTATGAAAATTATATATCGATCAAATATTGATGCAATTCAATTAATTCTTCAACCATTCGGCTAATGTGTGTGACCCCATAGGTTCTTCGTGAACTATACATAGGTTAATACAAACCATTTCGTATCACTTCATTACAACTTATTGTAACCGAAGTTCCTAGTGATCATGAGTGACCTCTAGTAAGATGTCATAATCCCCATACATGAAGAATGTAATATCAGATAAACTTATATAGTCGTATTTACGTGTAGTGAAGTCTCTCTACTGTCGACTCCCGATCGAGTGTGGGCCATGAAGTCGTCAAGCCCCTAACTCAATCATAGGATAAGAAAATCATCCATATGTGAAATCCACGTATCTGTAAAACATATTTTTTGGAAGACGTATACTTTGGCCAAAGATTTGATGCCCGTATGTGGACATTCCTTCCTAAGATCTCAAGCTCAATTATCTGAGCCAGCAGATTCCATCTTCATTACCACTTGCCTTCATATAATAAGAGTGCATCACAAGCAAGCTTCTTTCAGCAGACGTGACTAGTTCGGTGCAATATACACAAGTGAATGATGTGCTTTAATGCAGAAGGCAACTGTGACATCTCAGGTCAAAAGACTAGTGGTACACTAGTACGGCTAGGCGATGGATCATTGACTGTGGATAATCGCTCATGTGATTCGTCGCGTTTGGTCATGTTCAATAACACGTTCTTAAAAGTATTATCCATGTTCATGCTCTTGTGACGTGAGACCCGTCACCCAGTTATTAGTATCTGATACTAATCAGTGGCCAAATCCAAACATGCCAGTCATGCGATGTGATCATCCCTGATGACATCACATCAACTGGGAACTGATTCAGATGTATTTAAATAAAAAAACTTTGTACTCACATCTACAACTCTTTGCAGACAGAGTTTCGACACATAATAACATCACATGTTCTTATTTTGCATACAATAATCAAAAGACGCAACTGTACATATTATATGTAAAAGATAATATTGCCACTTTATTAATCATAATAAACTATTTTACAACTAATTACAAAAGTATATTTATATAACATGCCGCCGGAGGCAAGACGTTACCGGCAGAAGACACGAATAATTTGTCTCCCTGAACCTCAAAACAAACGAAAAAAATAACATGGCACATCCTAAAAATTGACAGCCTTGATCATAGTCCAACAACAAAAAGACCTGTACAAATACCAAATACGCAAACTCTGGTCCAATTAAAATCACATCTTCAATCTTCAGTACTCTATGCCCAAATCAAACATACAATCCAATACTTATAATTATATACATATAATAGTATGTTTTGATTAATATAAATATATACAAATGTAACATGATTTCTAAACTATATAACCCTTCCTAGGACTCTAGATAGGGTTACTGCAATTTGAGTAATCTATCGACTCGAGAAAGATATCCAAACTTGAATGGAAGACCCATCTGGTTGCCAACCTAAAACTAGCAAACTATAGTGGTGTACGTTATGAAACTCACTAAGTAACCATGCATAACAAAAGCATACACGTCAAACATATTATAACATTTGTTAATTAAACATATGAGAAGTATCATTTAACTACCATTTATCATTTACTAACTGACCGTACAAAAATAATACCCAAAGACTTATTGGTGGTTACACATTTGTGAAATTATTCCAATTAGCAAGTATTCCTATACTCTGTCGTTCATATATCAGGACCATATCATATCGACATATGCCTTTACAAACTTAAGAACAACTCTTATATTAACTCTTAGGCATATCACTTAATAATTCTATATATATGATTTTAGAATCTTTATATATATTCACCTACATTTGTAAACATTTACAGTACTAGAGCTTACATACATATACGTCCAAACACACTAATCATAGATATTCAAATATCTTACATATATTTATGTATGTACATTTTCAGAAAAAATTTAACTTATATTGATCCTCAGATCTTTCACATACCAATCATATATACCTGAAAATATTTTTATACTAACACATTCATATAAATATCCAAATAAATTAAATGTCGTATAATCGACGATAACAATATATATGTCCTTCAAAATGCTTAAGAGCACATAACTAAACCATAAATTTACATAGATGTTGACTTATGCACTTCAATTCGTCAATCAATGACCATACGTATATACACACAATGAACACAAACTCTTGTGCAAGCAAATTACATACGTCATCAAATTCAGAAGGAGACAAACAATTATTATCAATCCATTCATTTACTCTGAACAAACGTAGGTTTTACACCAACATTCATATACATAATCAAATGGAGAACATACAATATTCACTTTAAAGTCATTTTGAAAAATCATATGGAAATTCTTTTATTGTAAACAAATCATTTATGAAAACCATATTTATGGTAAAATCTTTATCAGGGGTCCATGACCAACACAACTGGATGAAACATGACAAGCATCCAATGTCTGAATTGCGCACACAGATCGGACAATGAAAGAATCAAACTCATATCGACATAGGGTAGCAAGTCAATCCACTATAGTTGGACAAAACCATAAACAAGCGCTACTGAGGATTTAAAAACCATAAAACCATAAAAACATAAATCAAGCGCCATGGCGAAAATGTATCACATCGTAACATAAATGAAATTAGATATATCTTATTTTAAAACGTAATTCCTCTGAAATCAATCTTTTCCTAAAATACAAGTATGTCTTAATCAAAGATAAATATTTTGAGAACGTGAGCGAATATCGAATTCATATAACTCAAAATAATTCTGTTGTAAACAAACTTTTTAAAATAATTTTCAAGCGTCCACTGTCTGAGTCACGGGCATTGACCAAACAGTATACAGACATGACCATGTCGACATAGTAGTAGGCCATCCATTTTCTGGTGGTCAAGACCTCATAACAAGCATCCCGACGAAAGCATAATCATAAGTCATAAATCTTGAAAACAAGAATCAAGCGCCAGAACGAAAACATATCATCAAGCGCCTCGAAAAAATTATATTTATAATCCATAAAACACGAAAACTTAGATCAAGCGTCGAGGCGGAAACATTTCATTACCAATAGTATCAGCGGAAACATTATGATAGTTCATAAAACATTAAAATATATAAAAGTGCCAAGATGGAAACATATTCTTTATCATTTATGGTCAAAACCAAACTATCTGAAATCTTCCTTTTATAAAAAATGCTTTCATATCAAAGTAAAAGAGAACATAGATGTTAGAAAATAAAAGCATTTATAAAAATAGAAGACAAAATTATTCATTCATATTTCAGATATATCACAAAATATACATTTATCCATCATTATTCAACAAGAAGCCCACAGGTCGAGCACATCACACGATACATTTCCAAGTTATCAAGCATTATTGAACGACTCATATATCGGAACACATTGAAATCATATCACATAGACACTAACGACATACTTTTAACTTGGTATATATATATATATACACACATACATGTTAGGGTTGGTGCTCAAAATTCCAATCCGGATTGTATTTATGTCCGATTCATAAATACAAAAAAATTCCCTTTTCTATATTATTACTTATTAATGGTAGCATCTCTTGTCTCTTATAAAAAAAAAATGTATTTGGATTTAACTGTGATTAGATATATAATTATGATTAGATTGAAACTAAATTTGATTTAGTGATACGTGTATATTAGACAAAGACCCTAGGATTTACAACGTAGTGCGCAGTTACAACGTAGTTTGTAATTGACATTGGGAAGCATTACTATAAATTGTATATCCTTAAATAAAGTTCCTGGTCAAGATTTACTAACACGGGTCAGTTAGCAAAATCTGCTGAGACCAGTACAAGTCGTATATCATGACTTGGTCCGATGGTTTATCCCAATGAACCATGAGTCTCGGGAGACTCGAATAGATATGTAGGTGTTTATTTAATAAACACTGAACGACTTACTAAAGATTTCCTAATAGATGGTACACCAACGTCAATAAGAATCTTCTCGAGTTGAGCAAGCATAGTGATCATTCGACTTGAGATACCACAGTGGATATATGAGTTCTCCTACATACTTTAATGACAGTCACATCACCGATCTATTTAGATCAGACCTCTGCCTGTTAATTGGGTGTGGACTGATGCTCATGATATCCAGTACGTATCAAGATAGAATCTGTCAGTCAATTTAGGCATTTTCAAACTCCAAGCAAAAAAAACCCAAATTAAAGTCCATAAACCCTTTCAAATCAAGATTAGGATTGTTATAGAAACCATTGTTAGTGTCCTACACATGCCACAAGATCACTAAGATGATTTGTGTGTGAATACATCAAGAAGTTTGCGGAAAAAACTTACAATGATCGGATTTAGGAATTCAAAATTCATTCTTTGTTGGAAGCTCCAAGCCTTTGATTTGAATTCCAAACTCAAGGGTGAGTGTCCCTATCACCTTTACTTGACTCTTAATGTGCTAGCAATTATAAATTTTTGAAATAAAATTTGCCCTCCAAGGTATTGAGAGAATCGGCCATGGCTAAAGGAGAGGAAAGAGAGAAGTGTGAATAGTAACTTCCAAAGTTGACTTGGTTGGTTTTAAAAACAAGTTGGTGTGTTCGTGTAAATAATCCAATTAATAAGCTCAACCACTTCCATCACAAATAGTGACAAGTTGATGTAAGTGATGTGGGTCCCACCCAATTTTGAATTCCAAATTCAAGTTGGCTTACACAACACACTTTGGGCCCGGTTTCGTTTAATCCGACTAAACGAATTTTCCGTCGCTAAATAATTAAATCCAATTAAATAATAATGCCTCGCAAAATTATTACGAAAGTCGCTTACGAATTAATTCCAAATTAATTTGTTCACTTGAATTAAAATCCAATTTAATTTCGAATTGAAATCTAATTTCAATTAATATATCCAATATATTATTTTAGCCCAAATAAATAAATTAAACAGAAAAATCCAATTTAACTATTAAATTTATTTTACCGATTAATCGTGTTCTCTCTTCTATAGGAATTAATCCCAAATTAATTCTTAACGCAATTAATCCCAGATTAATTTTCCCTTTGATAATTAATCCCCGATTAATTCTTGCCGTAATTAATCCCAGATTAATTTTCTCTCATGATTAATCCCAGATTAATTCTATTCGAGTCAAATGTCATCGGTGAATCTTGGGAAGCAACCCAAGAGATTCCTGGATATGTTGGCAGTAAATATGATCGTCGAACTATCCGACACATGCGTACCCGGTACCACGTTCTTACCGATTTACAAGACATGGTTGGCTTCTAGCAAGGCACCGTGCCTACCCAATTCTCCAGAAATATATTTAACATGGAATATATATAATATGTATCAGGCGTAATATACAATGTATTACGTATTACGATCCAGTATTGGATGTCACATGCTAGGTCTAGGGCTGAGATTGTGTCTGCCCCGTACGAAGCATATATCAGATCACTAGCAACTAGTCTCTGTAATCGGATAATCACGACCTAGTCATACTATCCTGATAGCTGTAATATTTAAGAGTACCAGTTCTGTATCCCTGTCTGATCATCATCTCCATATGACTGAAGTGATACTTCCATCTTGACATCGCACCCAATACACTACGATTCTCAGTATACCCAGAAGAGGCGTACACAGAACCTGTTAAAGCTCCGGATGACCAAAACCAAAGCGTACTGATTGTCGCAAGTATTAGCGATGCAAGTCTCGGGTTAAGACCAAATACACATACCCTAATTCAGATTCCCATAGACACATAGTCATACTACCAATGGGATTTCGAGGGGTCTATCCATAGCGAAGCTGTTCCCGATCCAACGGCTAACAAAACCTCATATCACACTTGCATAAGTATCCTATACTTAAATATATGAGAACCATGTCGTTAAGCTTCCATAACGCGCACAAGTGCAATATTAGCCTATTCCGTATTCTCGATGTCCAGTCTCGATAATACTATGACTAGAGATATTTAATGATTAAACCTTTTTTGGATTAATATTGTCTCATATCTTATTAATCCGGTATTAATCATATGGACTTTTATCATTTATATATCAAAGTAATCCAATTATAAATGATAAAAGAGCAATTTCCTTTGTCACATAGTTAATTTGTACAAAGAACACCATGTCTTTTGTAAATAGTGATGCTATGGGTCATAATTGTCCAACAATCTCCCACTTGGCCTATAGCCAATCACTCAAGTGTCTAAGACTTGAACTATATACGGGTCGCTCATGCTTTTGCTGAGGTATCGATTTCTTCAGCGGATCTGTAAGGTTATCATCTAAAACGATCTTTTTGATCTTGACATCACCACGATGTATGATCTGACGAATCAGATGAAACCATCGAAGTACATATTTGGATCATTGATGAGACTATGTTGTAGCCCATCTCAGCTGCTAACAGAACTACTCCTAATCCAATTAGGAATTTTATAAATCCAAATTGCTTCTTTTGCTGCCTCAGCTGCAGCAGTGTATTCCGCTTTTGTTGTTGAATCGGCAACAGTATCTTGCTTGGAAGATTTCCAGCTCAATGTTCCGATGTTCAAACAAATTTTTTGTACCCTTATTGCGACCTATAATCATCTTTATCGGTTTGGAAACTTGCATTGGTGATCCCAGTCACCTCAAGTTCTCAATCTCTATAAATTAAGAAATCATCCTTAGTTTGTCTAAGATACTCAAGGATGTTATCAACATCAATCCAGTGACTATCACCTAGATCGGCCTGATAGTGACTCCACTGCTGTACGTCCAGGACCATCACTCAATTGGACGTCTCTCTACACCCAAGACCATCACTCAACTTGGTGTACTCGATGCCCAGGACCATAACTCAACTGTGGCATCTCTGAGGCTGGTGGTACCCTACGTCCAGGACCAAACACTCAACTGGCAACATAGAGCTCTACACCCAGGACAACAACTTAACTGGCAGTGTAGCCACCACTGGGGACCAGGTACACGATCCTAAGCCACCATCCTGGCCCTACATGTGCACATGTACTCTGTATCCGTCAATTCCAACTGTATCTCAAGTTACATACTGGGGTGAGGTTTTACCTCATGCCCCGAAAATCACGTAAAAACTGCTGATAAACTTTTAAAACATAAATCAAATCTCAAAACTGTAAGAAACTTTTCTAAAATACTTTTCTTTCAAAATCATCTACAACTTTTCTTTAAAACACTTTAAATTTCAAAAACGTTGTTAACTGCAACTCAATCTCTAAAAATCTTAACACACACACACATATATACATGCATATATGCATCTCTCATGCTTCTTTCTACTCTAGCCATGATTTATTAAATGTCATACATGTACATACCTCAGGTCATGTATTTCTATAACACACTGAAATTATTCATATCCATGCATTACTCTAATCATACATAAAACTTATCTTTACATTCTATATACTTATCTAACATGCTTACTATATACAAGCTTTCTTATTACTTCATGTAACTTACCTTATGTTCTATATGCATAACATGTCATGATTATGTTTTGCTCACACACAGACATATTTAAAATAACATACATTAAAATACTTATAAACTATATACTCACTTACTAAATATATGTTTATGCTTATATGTGCATGTACCTGTGTTCTTATTTTTGTATCCTTCTATATACATCCGAACATACATTTTTCATTTCCTTACAATTTGTTATTCTTTAAACCTTAATCCCATTCCCTAGGGTGTAGTTTCTACAACCCCCAAACCCAAGTCTCAAAATATTATTTATAAACATAACATCATTCATATGTTCTATCCATACATATATACCAGTTTATACCTAGATATGTAACTCTTTACTTCTATATGCTCATGCATATGCTTATAATTGCTTGTTCATATCTATATGTGTATATACTACACTTGTCTCTTTCTTCACATCATCTTTATATATATATATATATTATATATAATATAGATATATATAGGTTTCATGCATACGCTATATACATCTTTATTTTATAACTAATTTCGAATAATAGTAAATCCCTTAAGTGTTCGTAGCATGAGTTACTTACCTGGCTTGGTGGACACTCCGACTCTGGACCCGATCTGTCATAACAATAACAACATATGTCAGATCCGCTATTTGCGGAACTTTCAACTCATCTATACTAAACTACGGACTTTCTCGAAATACACGAGATCTTTCTGATTCTTCTATTTAAACTTCATTACTCAATTATATGCTCATAAACTATTCTAAACTAGCTAGATAGCTCAGATTCTCACTTTACGCGTTTGCGGCAAAACTCGCGGAAAAGTTTTCGCAAACGCTACGGAAGGGTCTCGAACCCTCCGAACTAATCTGGAATTACTCAATTACCATTGCCATATCATATTTATAACTCGACCAAGGCTACGGTCATCTAAGCTCAAACGCGCAAAAAACTCCGTTTTATCGGAAATTCGATAATACTACCGGATCGATCAAATCTAATCCGTTCTCACTCGAATTTTGCGACAAGTATCGTTTTAACATATTATATCAAATCCAAATCATTCATAACAAGTTTCTAAACTACGGAACTACTGGAAGCATCCGAATATATAACTGTAAACTTTAAAATAGCGAATTCTAAACGGAGAGTCGTACCAAAATTCCGAGGCCGTATTCGGACTCCCATCGGCCATACGAACGCGCTGGTGTCATCGGAATTCCGATCGGAGCTACTGTTCATCGTGGGTTTACTGTTCACCGCCGCTTCTCTCCTCGTTTTGCATGATTCCGGCCACTGTTCGGTGAAATCGATTCCACATACTTGTAGTACTCTCCGACGAGCCGGAAATACGAGACCCGTTACCGCGACCGTTTCTTCCTCTTTCCCGCCGATTCTGACATCCACATCACCGACGCCGGTCACCGGCATGCTCCCCATCGCCGGACGATCAAAACCCCACCGGTGCGCCGCCCCAACTCCGGCCAGATCATCGTCGGCGCTTCCCTCTCTCTCTCTCACGCGTGCACTGCACGTTTTTTTTTTTTGTTTCCTTTTGTTTCTTTTTGTAATGCTTTTAATAAATAATATTAATAATAATAATAAAAACACAAATATCAATAATCCGAAAATGACCAAAATGCCCCCACTAGGAAGGGTATTTTCGGAAATAAGCCCTTTCGAAGCCCTTTTGACGCGAGTTTTGAAAAGTGGTCAACACAAAAAATTTTCGTCTCGGAAAAAAGAGTCCGATGGTTGAAGAATCAACTCGATCGTAGTTCGTTTGCTAACTCTGTGGTCAAAACAGTAACTTTACGCGTTTTACGAAAATCGCGCAACTGGCTTTTGATCCCAAGCGTTATCCGACGCGTCGAATATTCAAAATATATTATTCCAACTCATATATCATCACTTGAACTCTTGATCTTCATTATTATCCTGATCCGAGGCTATAACATCGTTCCAGGAATCTTCTAGAACAGTCCCGAAAATCTGGGATGTTACAGGTCGATTTTTGGTTCATAAGCTAAGAGTTGGTCAATTAAATCATCAGTTGTTCTTGTAGTAGTTAGAAAGATATCTCTTACTAGTTTTGAAATAAACCCATTCATTTTGTCATTTTCAAGAAATACAAAAAAAAAAATCGAAAAATCCATTAACATTAAACAAGCCTATAGGTTTTTGGTGAATATTCAAGTTTGCCCATGACGCAACAGTGAATATTTCTTCCAACGTTCTGAGCCCACCTGGTAAAGCAATGAAAGCATCAGCATGATTGATCATTTCAGTGAGTCTTTCAGACATACCTGGGACAATACACTCTTCTCCATTGATTTCCGATGATCTGGCTTTCTATTAAAGGTTTTGGATGATCCCCAAACTTGATTTCCACCTTCTTGGATGGCTTTTGGAAATACACCCCATCAATCCAAGATTGCCTCCTCCATATACTAAGTGCATATTTCCGTTTGCCATAACTCTACCCACATTCTCTTGCTCCCTCAACAAATTATGGTTTAGTTCCGAAGTTAGTTTCACAAAATACACAGAATATTAGTGAATCGTCATTTTGAAGTTGTCTCCATTTGTGACTACCTCTCTTAGCTAGATGTGTTGAGGAAAGGGAGATGACGAGCTGAATTTATAGATCCTGAAAAAGGTGAGTGAGAAATGCTCTAATATCTGCAAAATGACAATGTAGACAACAGAACCTGGGCGACGCTGTTCTAGGCTCACGGCCTAGTTGGGAAGTACGAAATAACATGGAGTCGCCACCCGGTGTGAACTGGGACAAAGATTTAAGGCTGCACTCACCCCTCGCAAGGGAAGACCTCAAACCGTTGGGTTCAGAATGATCCCTTACTTATGTCACTTGTGATGATATAATTTGTGCAATGAACTAACCAAGTCTACTCAATAATCATGCTCAAGGGTACTTAGATCTAACATGCTTTTATCCAAATAATTCCACGCACTGTAACACAACGAGCATATTGAACCATTAAATCAACATGTATAAATCATTATCCTAACACATCATAAACCAATAATATGTATAAGGAACAACCTAAAATGCTTTAACAAATAAATAACAACTAAATTATACCATGCTTTAAATATAAACGAATAACCTAAAGACTATAACATGCTCAAATACAAATTTGGATGAGACGAGATATGTGTATCTTAAGTGATACATGGCATTGTATCCCGAGTGCAGACCATACTACCGTCCATTCGGAATCGGCTATGGAATTTATGTCTGGGTTCCATCCGATATACCACAAAAGGGAACACATATCCCGCTCATCCAACAATCACATCATGCCTCAAACGACTCTCATGCAATTATATATCAAAATAAAAAAACAAAAATAAAGAAGATAAGTAAAAAGGGTGCCCTCAGGTCTAACCTCTTTTGTCGTCTAAGAAAGGGCGTTACACGTCCGTTGGAAGGGGAGATGATTTGATGCTTTTCCGATTTGTCTACTCAATGTCTTCCTCGCTGCTTTGATGCTCGGGCTGTTGTTTCAAGTCCGTTTCGCTGCTGTTTCGCTGCTACGTTTCAGGTCACTGTCTTGGTGATTTAGTGGACTGTTTTGAGTGATTTTGAAGGCGAATGGAGCTGCGGTTTTGAGGGTTTTTTGGGGGGTGTTTATGCAATTTTTTAGTGCAGTTTTAGGGTGTTTTTGGGGCTGTTTTATGGGTTAAAATCGCTGCCAAAAACTTGGCAGAATGTGCAGTGAAGTGCGACAGTTTTGGTGAGCAGTGAGGGGTGTTTTGGCGTGCAATGGGGCTGTGTTTAGGGGGGTGTTTTGTGCGACTTTAGGGCTGTATTTGAGGCTTATTTTGGTGTGAATTAGGGCTGTGAAAGGGGCAATGCAGTGGGTTAAAGATGCGGCAATGGAGGCTATATGATGGCTTTAGGCGTGAAGGTGATAGATGGTGATGGAGGAAGGCTTGAGGTTCACGGCAATGGGGGAGTTTTGGAGGTCTCTTGGGCATGTAAGAGAGGGCTTGGGAGTGTATTGGGCGTGCTTGGGGAAGTATGTGTGCTAGGTTTTGAATGGGGGGTGAAGGCCTCTTTTTATAGGTAAAGAGAGAAGACTTTCCTAATTTGAATAGGAAAGAATCTCATAATTGGTTCTTCATAAGGAATAGATCTCCTTATTTGGGGTGGTGATTGGATTTGATTTGGTAGGGATTTGATTTGATTTCTTTTAATTAGGAAGGGATTTGACTTGATTTAGGCATGTGTAAATGTGATTTTGGCTATTTAGGAAGGCTATGGGCGTGAATGGTGTCTCATGGGCGTGGGTTTGGCTTGGCTTGGTGGGCTTGGGTATTTTGGGTTTGGTTTGGGTTTGGTAAGTGGTTTGTGGGGGTGTTTTGGGCCTAAGATAAGCTTTGAAACGGAAGTCCAACAAGCAACCGAAGCTCAAACAACGAGATTAAATCCATCAAAAATTCTATTTTCCAACTTTACCCTTCCAACGTCCGTTCCCGCGACTTTCATGACTAAAGAAGTAGTTGCCTCCATACGAGACTCATCATTGGGCTAATGTGTAAAAATGCAATGCCTACAGTCGCCCCCACTTTGATGGGACTTGTGCAGTGTGTGACAATGACAATCCTATCAAAGTACGTGCAATGCATTTTTACTTACCTGGCTCGCCAGCTGTCACCTGGTCTGCCTGCTGTGCTGAGTTGATAATGCTAAACCCCGTACCTAGGGCGTCGCGGTTGCGTCTCCGTACCTAGAGTGCCGTAGTGATGATGTTGGTTTTCTGGATGCTAACCCCGTACCTAGGGTGTCGCAGTGACGTCTCCGTACCTAGAGAGCCACAAATGTCTGAATAGTCCATATGACGTACCTGGCGTGCTAACCCCGTACCTAGGGCGTCGCTGTGGTCTGAATGATAACCCTGTACCTAGGGTGTCGCAGTGACGCCTCCGTACCTAGAGTGCCACAAATGTCTGAGTATTAACCCCGTACCTAGGGTGTCGCAGTGACGCCTCCGTACTAGAGTGCCACAAATGTCTGAATGCTAACCTCGTACCTAGTGTGTCGGGTGACATCTCCGTACCTAGAGAGCCACAAATCTGAGTGCTAACCCCGTACCTAGGGTGTCGCGGTGACATCTCCGTACCTAGAGAGCCAAAAATGTCTAATTGCTAACACCCCGTACCTAGGGTGTCGCAGTGACGCCTCCGTACCTAGAGTGCCACAAATGTCTGAGTGCTAACCCCGTACATAGGGTGTCGCAGTGACGCCTCCGTACCTAGAGTGCCACAAATGTCTGAATGCTAAACCCATATCACGGTGACGTCTCCGTACCTAGAGAGCCACAAATGTCTGAGTGCTAACCCCGTACCTAGGGTGTCGCGGTGACATCTCCGTACCTAGAGAGCCACAAATGTCTGAGTGCTAACCTATATCTAAGGTGTCGCGGTGACGTCTCCGTACCTAGAGAGCCACAAATGTCTGAATGCTAACCCCGTACCTAGGGTGTCGCAGCTGTGATATCTCCATACCTAGAGTGCCACAAATGTCTGAATGCTAACCCCATACCTAGGGTGTCGCGGTGACGTCTCCGTACCTAGAGAGCCACAAATGTCTGAGTGCTAACCCCGTACCTAGGGTGTCGCGGTGACATCTCCGTACCTAGAGAGCCACAAATGTCTGAGTGCTAGCCCCGTACCTAGGATGTCGCGGTGACGTCTCCGTACCCAGAGAGCCACAAATGTCTGAATGCTAACCCCGTACCTAGGGTGTCGCAGTGACGCCTCCGTACCTAGAGTGCCACAAATGTCTGAGTGCTAACCCCGTACCTAGGGTGTCGCAGTGACGCCTCCGTACCTAGAGTGCCACAAATGTCTGAATGTTAACCCCGTACCTAGGGTGTCGCGGTGATGTCTCCGTACCTAGAGAGCCACAAATGTCTGAGTGCTAACCCCGTACCTAGGGTGTCGCGGTGACATCTCCGTACCTAGAGAGCCACAAATGTCTGAGTGCTAACCCCGTACCTAGGGTGTCTCGGTGACGTCTCTGTACCTAGAGAGCCACAAATGTCTGAATGCTAACCCCGTACCTAGGGTTTCGCAGCTGTGATATCTCCATACCCGGAGTGCCGTACCTGGCAAAACTGATCTGATATCTCCATACCCGGAGTGCCGTACCGGCTGAACTGATATCTCCATACTCGGAGTGTCATACCTGGCAAAACTGATCTGATATCTCCATACCCGGAGTGTCGTACCTGGCTGAACTGATATCTCCATACCTGGAGTGCCGTACCTGGCAAAACTGATCTGATATCTCCATACCCGAGTGTCGTACCTGGCTGAACTGATATCTCCATACCCGGAGTACCGTACCTGGCTGAACTGATATCTCCATACCCGGAGTGCCGTACCTGGCTGATCTGATATCTCCATACCCGGAGTGCCGTCCCTGGCAGAAACTGATTTGAACCAATGTGGGCCTCGCCCGTAGAATGCCATACCCGGCAGATCTGATGCTGAACCTAATGTGAGCCTCGCCCCCTGAATGCCATACCCGGCAAGTCCGTTACTGATGTTGATCTAATGTGGGCCTCGCCCTCTGAATGCCATACCTGACAAGTCTACTACTGATGCTGATTCTTTATTTTGCATACTGTAGTGCCTCTCTTCGAGATAATCTTGATAGCTAAACATATTTTTGTCCTCAACGGATGCTTCACGTCAAAGCCAAAGAATCTTCAAAGTACTCGACATACTCAAACCCAATTCTCTGAATTGGTGATCTGAACTAGACTCCTAGTGTGTGTGTGTGCTAAGGCTCTTTCGCAGCTTATTCCTTAAGTCAGCCAACTCGATGATTTCGCTTCGGAGAATCGGATCAGTGGGTCTAACCAACCTGGATGTCTGGGTCACATTCTGTGATTACTGTAGCATACTCAACATGATATGATTTTCTTTTATTGCATCATCTATTTCTTTTCATCTTAGACTTTCATTTTTTTCTTTTTTTTTTTCTTTTCTTTTTTGACACACCTACCCTTTAAGGTAGTATTTTCTCCTCATGGTGGTCCTAATACTCGCCCATGGGTAGCTTCACGCTTATTGGTTATAGGCGGTCTTTCTTTTCTTTTCATTTGCAGAGACTTTTCTTTCTTTATTTCCCAACCATATCATGTATCGTAGCAAAGGCAAATCAGTGTGGGCATCCAGGCAAACGGTCATTCACCGATCCACCATCTCTTCAACTAGTCATCTCATCAACCGCTCAGGCTTCTACTGTTGAGATACCTTTTTCAAGTGCTTTATGAGTCCAGCCGAGATCAATCCATTCAGAATACCAGATAAGAGCGCGTCTCGCGCTTCTCGCTTTAAGGCTTCTCCCTACAGCACATAATGTCATCACCGGACATATGTTTAACCATCAAAGACTTCTCTCTCACTTTTTTTTTTACTCAACACTCTAAGGAATTCTTCCTCTTTACTGCTGACCATGTGGGCTTCGCCCCCGGGATCCATACCCGAAATTCAAACTCAAAATGGGCTTTAACCCTCAGATTACCATCTGAATCTTAACACCGATGTGGACCTCAGCCCTATGATTTCTTCCCAAATTCAATACAGTGCTTTGGCTGTTTCTGATTGGCTTGTCTTTTCCGCTGTCTCTTTTATTCTTCGATACCTGTGAATATAAAACAAAAACACAAAACACGTAAAAAAGGAATGCAATAATGGGTTATATGTGTGCATGCATGCATGAGTTCTCTTTATCCCGTTGGGTTAGGTCTTCTGCGGGTGACTATTCAGTCTTCTGTCCCTCAAGCAAAATATAACTTCAATCTGTCAACATTGATCGGCTCGGTGAACTCATTCCCTTCCAAGTCCGACAGTCTCACTGCTCCATTTCCCATTACCTTCTGAACAATGTATGGTCCTTCCCAATTTGGTCTGAACTTCCCTATTGGGTCTGTCGTCGACGGCTTCGACTGCTTAAGTACCAGATCACCTTTCTTGATCTTGGTAGGACGCACCTTTTTATTAAATGCTCGGGCCAACCTCTTCTGATATATCTGCATGTGATGCAAGGACTTCATCCTTCTTATCATCCATCAACTGCTCAAACCTCTGCGAGGTCCATTCTTGTTCAGGTAACTCTGCTTCTGCTAACACCCGCATGGACTGTATCTCAACTTCCACCGGCAGTACCGCTTCCATTCCATAGACTAAAGGTAAGACGTAGCTCCGGTCGCCGTCCTCACAGATGTTCTGTACCCCACAGGGCATACGGCAGCTTATTAGCCCAGTCTTTGTAATTCTCCGTCATCTTCGCCAGAATCATCTTTATTGTCTTTTGGCTGCCTCAACTGCTCCATTAGCCTGCGGCCTGTATGGTGAAGACTTATGATGACCTATCCCATACCTCTGTAACATCGCCTTGGTCTCTCCCTGAAACTGGACTCCATTGTCCGTAACCACGTGAGACGCGGCATACCGTACCGGCATATGAGATTCCGGGCTATGAACTTAGCCATTTGTTTTGCCGTGACATTACGGAATGACTCGGCTTCTACCCATTTCGAGAAGTAGTCCACTGCTACCACTATAAAGCGATGTCCGTTTGACGCATTCGGCCGAATCTCTCCAATCATATCAATTCCCCATGCTGAGAAAGGCCACGGTTCTGACAACCCGTGCAATTCTGTATGCGGCAAATGATTCAAATTCCCATGCGCTTGACAATCATGACAGTGCTTTACCAGCTTCGCGCAGTCGGCTTCCATGGTTGACCAGTAAAAGCCTTGTCTCACAATCTTGCGGGACAAGTTCAATCCGTTCATATGCGGTCCACAGACACCAGCATGCACTTCATCCATTATCTTCTGAGCTTCTTCCTTTCTCAAGCATTTCAGCTGAACACCATTCGCTTGCCTCTTGTAGAGTTCTCCCTTCAGACTCACATATTGAGCAGCCAACTTCTGAATGGCGATTCTATCTTTCTGCTCACTTCCTTGGGAATTCCCTATGTTCCAGATACCTTGAATATCATGATACCAAGGTTTCCGTCATCGACCTCTACTCCCAAGATCCTCTCTATCTCATAAACCGGTTTGCTGGCCGTTGTCAACACAAGTGGTCTCATCACCAATTTCTCTGGATTCTCCCAGGTTGCGGCTAACGTCGCCAATGCATCTGCCATCTGATTTTCTTCCCGAGGCAAGTGCTGAAATTTGCAGTTAGGGATAGCCTGTGCTAGGTTTCTGAGGTGGAATAAGTACGGCTTCAACCGTTCTTCCTTTAAACTCCCATTCTCCTTGCATCTGTCGGATCACCAACATTGAATCTCCGTAAACATCCACGTTCGTAGCTCTCAAGGCTATTAATGCAGTCAAGCCGAATGCACATGCTTCATACTCAGCCATATTGTTAGTTACCCTGAACGTCAACCTCTTGGCCATAGGCAAAGTCTCTCCCCCAGGGTTACTATTACAATACCGATTCCGGCTCCTTTGCAGTTCACTGCTCCATCAAAATAAATCTTCCAACCTTGAACTGCATAGCTTGGATTTCTTCGTCGGGGAATTCAAACTTGTACTGATCCCCTTCAACAGGTTGCAAGGCTAGGATTCTGCCACGGCTCGCCCTTTGATTACCTTTGAAGTGAGGTACTCGATGTCAAATTCAGTCAACAGTACTAACCATCTGCCCAGCTTTCCAACTAGTGAAGGCACCGAATGTAGATACTTCAAAGGATTCTCCTTTGCGACCACTTGGATCTTGTAAGACTGGAAATAGTGGCGTAATTTCCTGGACACCCATACTACTGCCAGACATCTCTCTACTTCCTGATAGCGAGCTTCGTACGGAAGCAGCTTCTTACTGAGGTAGTAGATGGCGTGCTCTACTCCTGTCTCATCGGCTTGTACCATCATCGCCCCCAGCGCTTCGGGTTCAATAGCCAAATAAAGCACCAAAGGTCTGCCCTGTTTCGGAGGTCTCAGGACGGAGGTTTCACCAAATATTCCCTTATTCTGTCAAATGCTTCCTGACACTGTTCGTTCCACTTTACCGGCTGATCTTTCCTCAACAACTTGAATATGGGCTCACATACTGACGTCAGCTTGGCAATGAACCGACTGATATACTGGATTTTCCCTAGGAAGGCTCTGACTTCTTTCTCTGTCTTTGGTGCCGGCATTTCTGTAATAGCCTTGATCTTTTCAGGATCCACTTCTATTCCACCCATTCCCACTGTGTGGCCGAGTAGTTTACCGACGTTACTCCGAATACACACTTCTTAGGATTCAACCGCAAGTTGTACTTGTCCACTCGTTCAAGGAACTTTTCCAACGCTTCTATATGCCCGTCTGTCTCTGACTTGACCATCATGTCATCTACATATACTTCAATCTCCTTATGCATTAAGTCATGAAACAAAGTAGTGGCCATCCGTTGATAAGTGGCTCCAGCATTCTTAAGCCCAAATGGCATCACCTTATAGCAGTAAGTACCCCATTCTGTAACAAAGGCGGTCTTGTGCTTATCTTCTTCGGCCATGAGCACTTGATTGTATCCTGAGAACCCATCCGCAAATGAGTACATGGCAGACAACGCCGCACTATCTACAAGCACATCTATATGCGGTAAAGGAAAGTCATCCTTCGGGCATGCCTTGTTAAGATCTCTATAGTCAACACACATTCTGACTTTGCCATCTTTCTTCGGCACATGCACGATGTTGGCCAACCACTCGGGGATTTCACTACTTCCAGGAATCCCACATCTATTTGCTTCTTAACTTCCTCTCTGACCTTCTCGGCCCATTCGGGTCTCATCCGTCGGAGCTTTTGTTTCACAGGCTTCATATTCGGATATGTTGGTATCGCATGCTGGGCAATACTTCGATCGACCCCAGGCATGTCTTCGTAAGACCAAGCAAATACTTTGGCATATTTAATCAATATCTCTTCTAAGTTCTTCCGCTCTTCGGCGTAACTTCACTCGCAATCAAGATTTCCTTGGGGCTCTCAGGCGTACCAAGGGTTGAATGTATTTGTTTTGACGGAGTTGATATCGAATATGCTTAAGTCATGCAAGTTAGAAAGTGGAGACTCAGTCAAGTAAGCAAAATTATTGTCTTTATTGCCAATAATAGAAGGAGTACACTCAAACAAATCTGGAAGGAAAATATCTTCATCCTCTACAGATATTTCTCCCTCTACAACAGGATCCTTCTCAAATTTCTTGTCTTCTTCGAGAGTCAGGGTCTCCAACTTCATAAGTTCTTCTTCCCACTCTTCTTTCTTCACTTCTTCAACCAGCGGATTTTCTCCCAACATGTCCTGGAAGATCTCGAACCCTGGCACAACAATCCCGTTCACTTCTACAGGTTCAGGCTCTCCTTGATACCCCGATGCTTTGACGAAGCATTCCATCAACTTCAGCCCCTTCTTCTTGGCTTTTGGCTTGTCATCATCAGAACGGTATCCCAAGCCCTTCCGAGTATTCTGCCCCTTGAAATCCGGTAGTTTCGAACCTTGACCTGGCTCAAATTTCATCTTCTCCATAATTCGGGCTACCTTGGGATCCACCCACTCCTCAAAAGTTACCGACACTTGGAACCTGTAAAAGGTTGTATTTCCAAGGTGGCTACAACATTATCCGCTTCAGCTCGTATGGTGACAATTTCCCCTCCATATGGGAACTTAATCATCTGATGTAGAGTAGATGGCACCCTCCAAGCCCGTGAAACCAAGGCCTTCCCAACAATAAGGCAAATATGGCTGGGATGTCCAGCACTGTAAATTCAACTTCATCTTCTACTGGGCCAACCTTGACCATTGCGACAAAAGTACCTTCGACTCCTCGTTTACTATCATCATAGGCTTTGATAGTCATGTTAGAAGGCTCAACTCAGTTGGCTTAATACCCAACCTTGCCAGAATTTCAATGGGCACACATTGATGGAAGAGCCATCATCCACCATCACACAAGAAGTATTATTGCCCTTACCTCAGCTCGGAAAAAAGAGGCCTGTTGTGGTTTCTTCCTTCAGCCGGGAGTTCTTCATCAGAGAAAGTAATATGTTGAGCCTCTTTCTGCACTGACCCCAAAAACATTGCTGGATTAGCGTCCTCGGGTACCACTATTTTGCTCAGAGCCTCTCCATGGCCCGCCTGTGCTCTCCAGATGCACATAACAACTCCCAGATGCTTAAGTGTGCTCGGTTTTCTTCAGTTGCATCAACACCATATCTCCTTCGACAGGCTCAGTATTCTCAGTCACTTCTCGGTCGTCTGTTAGCACTTCCTTCCCCTTTTCAACAGTATCACTGTAAAAGCGCCCACTCCGGGTCATGCCTTTTACTTCTTCTTCCTCACCACCACTTGAGAAGTCTTCCCAGAAATCCTTCTCTGTTCCGCCTCATCTTCACTATTACTGTCCCAAATATTGAGGCAAAAGGCTGTTTGGTCAAAGGTTTGGAGGACAAGGTCTTCTGGTAGGCCAGAGTTGATCATGTAAGTAGGTGGGGGAACAGAGTGATAATTAGGTAGAGGATTGCGTTGAGTGTTTGGTTGTTCTTTTTCAGGGTCAGGGATCTTTCGGGAGTCTATTAGGTCTTGGACTTCATGGCGAAGCTGGGCACAGTTGTCGGTGTCATGGCCAGGCTGTTGGTGAAAATGGCAGAAACGGCTCATGTTTAGGTTTGACGGGGGAGGATTTGGGAGTGGTTTTGGTTCTAGGGGCTTTAACAGCCCTTGCCTCAGTAGCTTCTCCAGTACCTTGGACAAAGGTCTGCCCAAGTTAGAAAAACGCCTATTCCTTATGGCCGCAACCTCCGCAGTAACAGGCTTAGCACCTGAGGATCCTCCGATAGTCCTCCTGCTCAAACTATAGAACTTTCTGTTCTCAGCCTCCTCCTCTTCAATATCCATTACAGTCTCCCTTAACTGGCGAAAGTCTGCAATCATCGATGTCATCCTTCTGAGCTTACCATAAATCGATGGCTTAGTCCCCTTGATGATCATCTTGATCTGATCTTTCTCGGAAGGCCTGGTCTGCATTTTCAAGAGCTGGCTTCTCCAACGGTCAACATACTCCTTAAAGCTCCCCTCAGGCTTCTGGTTAGTATTCTCCAAGTCGCGGAGCGACAAGTCGATCTCTAAGTCAGTTACATACTGCTTCAAGAAGACATCAGCCAACTCCCTCCAATCTTCTTTAACCTTCTTCTCAAGGCTATGATACCAAACCACAGGTGCACCCTCGAGTGACATTCCAAACATTTTCTGGACTTAGCGCTGAGACAGGCAGACCGAACTCATCACCGAGACATATTGTCGCAAATGGACCCTCGGGTCCCCATTCCCATTAAACTTTGCGATGTCAGGCATTTTGAACTGTGCGGGCAACTGCTCCTCAAAGGTCATTGAATCATAATCCAGTAGATCCTCATGCTTCCCCCTCAGCTTACAGGTGACAGACTCCATCTGATCACAGAGCCTTTGCATTTCAGCCTGAGTTCCGGCTATCCTACCAGCGGCATAGTCAGCCAGATCATCATCAAATACCGGAGCATCATCGTTCATTCCATTCAGAGGGCTCTCCCGCCTCTCATTCTCAGATCCTCCCGCAGCGCGGGGCGCAACCATATTAGACATGGCAGCAGTCAGAGCTTGCAGTTGTTCAGTCATCTTGGCGAAGTTAGCTTCCATCTGCTCCATTCTAGACCTCTCGTTGACGAATTCACTCATATTCGCTGAAGGTCTTTTGACTAATCTGCCCTCTTCTCTAACCCAACGGGAATCTATGTTGCCTCTCTTAAGGCCATGTGTCAGTGCATATGTGTGCGATGCATGTAATAGATAAAAAAAAGAAACTTTAAACTACTTGGCCCATTATCATTTTAAAGTATTTAATCACACCATCGCGCGGTGCAAACTTGTCCCAGTTGAAAAGGCCCAACAGGTTTACACTTTACAATGATACGGCTAAATAACTTCAAATGATAAAAGGCCCATTCACAAAGTGGCCCACCGGCATTTTATAAGCTTTTGGCCCAACTGCCAAAGGACACAAACTTGCCCCAGTTTAAATGGCCCAACAAGTTCACATCTTTTGACAAAAGGTCCAACTGGATCCAAATGACGGCGGTCCAACACACAAACATAAAATAATAACTACCGGTTCTTTCAAGGCTAAGTTTCACACGGGGTTCACGGGGCGCGGACAAAGTCTCTCGTTTGATGAAAGATTACCCACAACTAGGACTCCCCACTCAAGGGTTCGAGCGACCAAGTGAGTGCACCTTTTTTATACCTTACGGTACGTGCCAACGAGTTACGGTGTGTGACTAACTATCGAATGGATTTCCCGTTGTAGATTCCCCAGAGGGAAGGTGGAGCGAGGCTCTCTTAAGTACCCAAGCCCCTTAGGCTCTTATCGCTTGGTGTCAGGAATAAACAACGAGTCTTCCAAACTAGTATGTCACAATGAGCTGCAAGTAATGATTTATCTAGGTGCCTTCACAGCTTTTCCCCGAAGGGTAGTGAGTGAAGGAAGACACCCAACCATCACCTAGCTTCAACAAAGCCTTTGATTAACCCCCTCAACCCACTATAGAAATGGTCAACTAATGCACAAATTATACACATCACAAGACATTATTTCGAGGCTGATTCTCTAAATCCCCAGTGGAGTCGCCAAACTGTTGACAACAGAACCTGGACGATGATGTTCTAGGCTCACGGCCTAGTTGGGAAGTACGAAATAACATGGAGTCGCCACCCGGTGTGAACCGGGACAAAGATTTAAGGCCGCACTCACCCCTCGCAAGGGAAGACCTCAAACCGTTGGGTTCGGAATGGTCCCTTACTTATGTCACTTGTGATGATATAATTTGTGCAATGAACTAACCAAGTCTATTCAATAATCATGCTCAAGGGTACTTAGATCTAACATGCTTTTATCCAAATAATTCCACGCAATGTAACACAACGAGCAATATTGAACCATTAAATCAACATGTATAAATCATTATCCTAACACATCATAAACCAATAATATGTATAAGGAACAACCTAAATATGCTTTAACAAATAAATAACAACTAAATATACCATGTTTTAAATAATAAACGAATAACCTAAAGACTATAACATGCTCAAATACAAATTTGGATGAGACGAGATATGTGTATCTTAAGTGATACGTGGCATTGTATCCCGAGTGCAGACCATACTACCGTCCATTCGGAATCGGCTATGGAATTTATGTCCGGGTTTCCATCCGATATACCACAAAATGGAACACATATCCCGCTCATCCAACAATCACATCATGCCTCAAACGACTCTCATGCAATTATATATCAAAATAAATACACAAAAATAAAGAAGATAAGTAAAAAGGGTGCCCTCAGGTCTAACCTCTTTTGTCGTCTAAGAGAGGGCGTTACAAGTCCGTTGGAAGGGAGATTGATCCGATGCTTTTACGATTTGTCTACGCAATGTCTTTCCTCGCTGCTTTGATGCTCGGGCTGCTGTTCAAGTCCGTTTCGCTGCTGTTTCGCTGCTGACGTTTCAGGTCACTGTCTTAGTGATTTAGTGGACTGTTTTGAGTGATTTTGAAGGCTAATGGAGCTGCGGTTTTGAGGGTTTTTTGGGGGTGTTTATGCATTTTTTTAGTGCAGTTTTAGGGTGTTTTTGGGGCTGTTTTATGGGTTAAAATCGCTGTAAAAAACTGGGCAGAATGTGCAGTGAAGTGCGACAGTTTTGGTGAGCAGTGAGGGGTGTTTTTGCAATGGGGCTGTGTTTATGGGGTGTTTTGTGCGACTTTAGGGCTGTATTTGAGGCTTATTTTGGTGTGAATTAGGGCTGTGAAAGGGGCAATGCAGTGGGTTAAAGATGCGGCAATGGAGGCTATATGATGGCTTTAGGCGTGAAGGTGATAGATGGTGATGGAGGAAGGCTTGAGGTTCACGGCAATGGGGGAGTTTTGGAGGTCTCTTGGGCGTGTAAGAGAGGGCTTGGGAGTGTATTGGGCGTGCTTGGGGAAGTATGTGTGCTAGGTTTTGAATTGGGGGTGAAGGCCTCTTTTTATAGGCAAAGAGAGAAGACTTTCCTAATTTGAATAGGAAAGAATCTCCTAATTGGTTCTTCATAAGGAATAGATCTCCTTATTTGTGGTGGTGATTGGATTTAATTTGGTAGGGATTTGATTTGATTTCTTTTATATAGGAAGGGATTTGACTTGATTTAGGCATGTGTTAAATGTGATTTTGGCTATTTAGGAAGGCTATGGGCGTGAATGGTGTCTCATGGGCGTGGGTTTGGCTTGGCTTGGTGGGCTTGGGTATTTTGGGTTTGGTTTGGGTTTGGTAAGTGGTTTGTGGGGTTTTGGGCCTAAGATAAGCTTTGAAACGGAAGTCCAACAAGCAACCGAAGCTCAAACAACGAGATTAAATCCATCAAAAATTCTATTTTCCAACTTTACCCTTCCAACGTCCGTTTCCCGTGACTTTCATGACTAAAGAAGTAGTTGCCTCCATACGAGACTCATCATTGGGCTAATGTGTAAAAATGCAATGCCTTCAGACAACTATCAGAAAAATAGATCGTGAACAAAAAAGTTAGATACTGTCGACAAAAAGTAAAGGAAACAGTAATTTAAAGTAAAGAAAATCAATGCAATAATATGTACTGGTAGTTGTGATTGTGGCTCATATCTTCATCTGGTTTTACGTCCAGTAACAGCTTGAACGCCCTCTATGGGTCGGGGATAGGCTTCCCATCCAATTTTCTTATAAATTGGCAAACAAGGTCTTTTAAAGTCAGATTCCTGAGACTGTATGGTTGTCTTTTCTTATGAAATTATGTGTGTAATCTGAATATTTCACAATGAACATATCCATTATGATGCATCTCAAGAGTCAATGATATATCATCAAAAGGCTCCTTACTCAGTCCATCCCTAATGAATTGTATTTTATCCTCCCGATTATCAGATACCATTCCTAAATAACGACAACGAGTGTTGCACGTACTGCGTGTACACTTATAACAAACACCCATTTGTTTAGCTCTTCTTTTTTTAGAATAGGTGCTTTTCCCTGAACCATGCATACAATGAATGAAGAAGTCAGGTGACTCACCTGACAAACGAACATTTGCTTCAATTACCCAACGAATATCACTATGAATACCATGAATCATAAGAATTCTCAATCTTTATGTGCGGGCTTTGTAAATTTTTGTCTATGCCTTAGTTTGTAGGGTATCAGTATTTTTAGGAAACTAAAATAACCAACTTGAGTCACAGAGTACCGTTATCCGCTACTTTACCGGGGTGTGAGATAAAATAAAAGAACAAGAACAATGCAAAACTAAGAAAAATGGAAATTACAGAAATATTAAATAGAACATGAAAGAAACTACATCAATCAAGGTATACTGGATCTGACAGGAAAAAAGTTTCTTGAAATTTTGAGTACTCCAAAAAGGGTTTCAAACGCTGTTCATTTAATTTAAATACATCACTGTCCATATGATTCTCAATATTAATAGCCCCGTATGGGTAAATGTGTTTCATAATAAATGGGCCACTCCATTTGGATTCTAATTTTCTAGGAAATAAATGAAGACGAGAATTATAAAGCAAAACCTTTTGACCAACTTCCAATATTTTTCGTGAAATTCGACTATCATGAAAGGCTTTAGTTTTAGCTTTAAGAATTTTCGTATTCTCATATGAATCATTCCTTAACCTTTCAAGTTCATTTAGTTGTAATTTACGTTCATGAGCAGCATTTTCAAGGTTTGAATTAAATTCTTTAATAGCCCAAAATGCTTTATGTTCAAGTTCTACAGGAAAATGACAAGGTTTTCCACAAACTAGATGATAGGGAGACATACCCAAGGATGTTTTGAAAGCTGTTCGATATGCCCAGAATGCATCAGTTAGTCGAAGAGACCAATCTTTGCAATTTGGGTTAACCATTTTTTCTAGAATTTGTTTAATTTCCCTATTTGCTAATTCTACTTGTCCGTTTGTCTGGGGGTGATAAGGGGTGGAAACTTTATGTATGACTCCATACTTTTTCATTAAGGATTCAAAGGGTCTATTACAAAAGTGTTTACCTCCATCACTTATGATGGCCCGAGGAATTCCAAATCGACTCAACAAGTTTTCTTTAAAAATTTGATCACAATTTTGTGATCATTATTTCGACAAGGAATTGCCTCGACCCATTTTGAAACATAGTCGATTGCAACTAAAATATATAAAAATCCAAAGGATGGTGGAAATGGGCTCATGAAATCTATCCCCCAACAATCAAAGATTTCGATGACAAGGATGGGATTTAAAGGCATCATGTTTCTTTTTGAAATTGATTCTAACTTTTGACAATTTTCGCAAGTTTTGCAGAAAGTGTATGTATCTTTGAAAATGATGGGCCAATAAAATCCACACTGTAAGATTTTTGCAGCGGTTTTCTTAGATGAGAAATCACCTCCACATACTTCTGAATGACAGAATTGAATAACACCACTTATCTCACTGTTAGGTATGCATCGTCTGAAAATCTGATCAGGGCAGCATTTAAACAGATAAAGATCATCCCAGTAGAATCTTTTGACCCCGGTAAAAAATTTCCTCTTATCTTGTTGGCTCCAGTCTGGGGGTATCTTTCTTGTTGTAAGGAAATTGACAATATTACCATACCAAGGCATTTAGTTTACCGAAAATAAAAATTCATTGGGGAAATAATCATTGATAGGAGCGGTATCAATTAGTGACTCGTTTGTGAGTCTCGATAAGTGATCTGCAACCACGTTCTCTGCCCATTTTTTTGTCTTTGATTGTGAGATTGAATTCTTGAAGCAACAAAATCCATCGTATTAATCTTGGCTTGGCATCCTATTTAGACATCAAATATCTAACAGCAGCATGATCAAAGTAAACAACAGTTGAAGAACCGATTAAATATGATCGAAATTTATCCAATGCAAATATTACAGCAAATAGTTCTTTTTCTGTGGTAGTGTAATTCATTTGTGCACTGTTTAATGTTCTACTAGTGAAATATATCACATACGGCTTACCTTCCTTTCTCTGCCCTAGAACTGCACCAACTGCATTATCACTAGCATCACACATTAGCTCAAAGGGCAAAGAACAATCAGAGGATTGCATATTAGGAGCAGAAGTCAAAAGACTGATAATTTTTTGGAATGATTTTTGACATTCTTCTGTCCATTCAAATGTTACATCTTTTAATAGGAAGTTACATAAGGGTCTGGATATGGTACTAAAGTCTTTAATGAACCTCCTATAAAATCCTGCATGTCCTAAAAAAGAATGAATGTCCCTGATTATTTTTGGTGATGGTAATTTAGAAATGACCTCTATTTTTTCTTTGTCAACCTCAATACCTTTAGACGACACAAGTCCTAAAATAATTCCTGAATCAGTCATGAAATGGCATTTTTCCCAATTTAACACAAGTCATTTTTCTTCACATCTTTTCAAAACATTTTCCAGATTAGTCAAGCAATTATCAAATGAATTTCCAAAGACAGTTATATCATCCATAAAGACCTCTAAACAGTGTTCAACCATGTCACTAAATATGCTCAACATGCATCGTTGGAATGTTGCAGGTGCATTACAAAGTCCAAAGGGCATTTTCCTAAATGTAAATGTTCCAAAGGGGCATGTGAATGTGGTCTTTTCCTGGTCTTCTAAAGCAATGAGAATCTGATAATATCCCGAGTAACCATCAAGAAAACAATAATAAGGGTGTCCAACTACTCTTTCTAAAATTTGGTCAAGAAATGGCAAAGGGAAATGATCTTTTCTAGCTGCGTCATTCAATTTTCTATAATCAATGCACATACGCCAACTAGATGAAATACAAGTTGAGATTAATTCCCCTTTATCATTTTTTACAACAATGATTCTAGACTTTTTAGGTACAACCTGTGTAGGACTTACCCATTTACTATCAGAAATAGGATAGATAATGCATGCATCAAGAAATTTAAGGACCTCGGTTTTTACTACTTCTTTCATGTGATGGTTTAATCTTCTTTGAGGTTGACGATATGTCCTAGCATTATCTTCTATATGTATTCGGTGTGTGCAGATTAATGGATTAATATCTTTTATGTCTTTTAAAGTCCATCCAATTGCCAGTTTATGCTCTTTCAACACATTTAAAAGTTTACCTTCTTGATCGCTTGTGAGAGAAGAAGAAATTACCACAGGTTAAGTTCGATTATCTTCTAGAAATGCATATTTCAGTCCTTCTGGCAAAGCTTTTAACTCCAAATTGGGCGCTTCTTCATGTTTTTCTTCTTCCAATTTTCCCAGTTCTTCTAAAATTTTAATCTTTCCATCATCTTCCAATACCTGAATATAGTCAAGTAGAAAATCATTAGTAATATTCGAATCTATTTGCGCACTTGACTCAACATAATTAGCAGTAATAAATTCCATGGGATCAGATAAACTCCCTTGAATATGCTCATCCACAATAGGTTCAATTGATTATGCGTTTTCGTTTTCATTATCTTCATCATATGGCTGTTTGCACATGTTAAAAATATTTAACTCTAATGTCATGTTGCCAAAAGAAAGATTCATGATTCCATTCCTGCAATTTATTAAAGCATTAGCTGTCGCTAAAAATGGCCGACTAAGTATTACAAGGATTGGTTTTAAAACTGTCTATCACAGTTTGTGTTTCTAAAATAATAAAATCCATAGGATATACGAATTTATCGATTTATAATAACACATCTTCCACAATTCCTTTTGGTACCTTACTGATTTATCGGCAAGTAAAAGAGTTGTTGAGGTTGGTTTCATCTCACCGATATTAAGTTGTTGGTAAACCGAAAATGGCAGTAAATCTACACTAGCTTCAAGATCAAGCAAAACATGTTCAATATTTTGATTTCCAATAATACAAGAAATAGTTGGACAACCAGGGTCTTTGTATTTTAATGCATTATTGTTGAGAGAATGAAACTTACTTGTTCAGCTAGAAAAGCTTTCTTTCTTACCTGTGTTTTCTTTTAACGGTGCACAGATCTTTCAGAAATTTGGCATATGATGGTATTTGTTGAATGGAATCTAACAAATGGATATTGACCTTTACATGTTTGAATATTTCATAAATCTTGGGGAATGGTTCAATTTCTATTTTTAATGCCTGAGGAAATGGAGGTGCATGAGAAAATTCCTTACCCCATGATTCTGATTTTTCCTCAGTTTCACGATGTTCAAGAATAGATATTTGGATGGTCTTACCACTACAAAGAGTAATATAGATTTGACTTGGTCTAAGTGTTGACTTCAAGAACTACCCTCGTTAGGGTTTTGATGACTCTTGGGATTTAACTGAGGTTGTGCAGAAAACTTACCTTTTTCTCTAATGGCCAAAGCATATGTGATTTTATCAAAAGTTTCCTTCAAATCATTCATCATTTGTGCATTTTGGTTATTGATGGTTTCTTATTTTTCCATGAATGCACTCAAGTTATCTTCAATGGTTTTCTTAGGTGATGGGACATATGGTGCATAATTCTGCGAATTTCGAAAATTCTGGTGAAACTGGGGAGGTTGGTGTGGAGGTTGTGTTTGGTTATCATTCCTCCCATTGAAGTTTGGATGTTTCTCCAACCAGGATTATAGGGCTGTGAGTATGGGTTTGGATTTGGTCTATTGAATGTGTTTATGGAACTGACTTGGTCATGGAGACAATCTTTCAGGGCTGGTAAGGACGGGCAAACTTCTGTGACATGTTCATTTGAACTACAAATTTGACATATGATTTCCTGAACTGACTTGACATGATCCATCTTCCCTGTTTCTAAAGCCTCAATTTTTTTTGACAAAAATGCATACTTGGCAGCAAGGTCATGGTCTTCCCTAAGGTTAAACATACCTCTACCAGATGGCTGTGATTTAACAGATGACTCATATGTACCAAATGTATCCCATTGTTGTGTATTCTCGGCTATATGATCTAGGTAATCTAGTGCATCTTCGGGATCTTTATCCCTAAACTCACCATTACACATCATCTCCATTACTTGTCTACCTTGGGGTGTTAAACCCTCGTAGAATTGGGCAACTAACCTTCATGTTTCAAACCCGAGATGTGGACAAATATTTAATATTTCTTTATACCTCTCCAACATTGGTAAAGTGTTTCCCCCGACTCTTGTGTGAATGTTGTGATTCTTCTCTAAAGGAATTTGTCTATGAAGGGGAAATAACTTTTTAAGAAACTGCTCTTGTAAATCATCCCATGTTCTAATAGATCATGACCTAAGGTTTTGTAGCCAAATTTTAGCTTTATCCTTAAAGAAAAGGGAAAAAACTTTAACCGAATTATATTCATGCTACAATTTTGGTCTGTGCAAGTGTTACATAATTCTTCGAACTCTCTTAGGTGCTGATAAGGGTTTTCTGATTCTAGACCATGGAATGTGGGAAAGATTGATGACACTTGATTTAAAATTGAAGCGTGCTGCCTCTGGCGGAAAAACAATGTAAGATGGTGATCCTGACCTAGTGGATTCATGAATTGTCTGAGTGTCCTAGGGTGATTAGGATCTCCATGCTGAGACTCATTTTCTTCCTGATTAACTGGGTTTTCAACTTGGGCAGGTGGATTCTCAATTTGGTTTTCAGCCATTCTGACTAACAATGAAGTGACGAGGACTCTCTTTTTAATCTGCCACTAGATGTTCGAGACCAGTGTTTCATGCAACTTAAAAAAAAAAACTATATGTAAAAATATGAAATTGCAAGTACAAAACTTAAAAAATAATTTAAACTAAAAAAAGAAAAGAACAAATTAAGGAAATACAGATGAAGTGATATAGATCTAAAAACGTCCTCTAACCCTCGTCAATTCCGATCTCAATTGAATTTCTCGTTCATTTTTCTCAATGTCTTGAATTATATTTTCGTGAAGCTTTATGATAGCATCTTTATGTGGGGATGGTTCAAAAAATTCTTTTATGAACAGAAAACACCTTTTAAGTTGATTTTTTTGTTTCTTGTAACCAAGAAAAATTAAGAACAATGTCTCTCTATATGTGTGGATTTCTGGGTTCAGGGTTCATCAAGGATTAATCAGGACAGTTGGGTCTACATAAAAATAAGAACAAATAAAGAAAAATAAGATGCATAAATTAAATAAAAACAAAATACGAAATAAAAATAAAGAAAAGAAAAGTAGAGAAAGAAGAAATTAATAAATATTATATCTACTAAATAATACTTCCCCGGCAACGGCGCTAAAAACTTGACACGCTCGAAAAGTGGTCTTTTACTCCCAAGTATAAGAGTGTCGAAGTAATAAAATAACCCGGTGAGTCCGGGGTCGATCCACAGAGAAGAGATTTAGCAAAATAGAATAATGAACAGTGCTGAAAAAAAAGAGTTTGATTTGTTGAAGTAGTTGGAGACTTTTAGGTTGGAATGCAATAATATATAAAATGCTGGAGTTAGGGGATCTAATTTTAGTCTTTTAAACATTTAGAAATCTCACTTTATTATAATTTATAAATTGCATTTGTTACCCCTTAATTTATTACAGGAATTAATTATGCCAATAAAAAGAACCGCCATAAATGCGGTAATCATTTATGTCGATAATTAGTCCTACCAAGATACTACGTATGCCAAAAACATAAAGCCGACCATAAGGGTGATGATACCATTTGTCTATAACAAGTCCTATCAAGGTACTCAATTATTCCAAAAATCGTATAAAACCAGCCATATAGGTAGGGATGCAGTGGGTAGGGTATGTGTGCTGGTTTTCCATTACCAAACTCGCAACCGCATATGTAAATAAATTACCAAACCCGCACCATACCCGTTGCGGGTTTTAATTTTCATTACCAAACCCGCACCGCATATAAAAATAAATTACCAAACCGCACTGGTACCCCGTTTTTTGCGGGTTTTTAAAATATTGAATTACTTTGTGTTCTTAATAATATAATTTTTTTAATTAAATAATTATTTTTTTTATTGCTAGCTGTAGTTTTTACATTTTTTTTTCATTTGACATATACAACATGCAATGTATGTATATACAGTACATAAAGTAACATAATGTATGAAATACTCAGTATCATATGTTTATTTTTTCATATAAACATAATTAAAACGCGTTATAATTATAATGATCTAAATTAGCCAACTCAATCGACAATAAGCTAAAAGTAATCACCAACCTTTGGTCATATTTTTTATGCTAAGTGTAATGAAAGTGATGCTTACAAGGCTTAAGTGGTGTAAGTGTAATGAAGAAGCAGGAAAGCTACTAAAGTTGCAGCAAACATTAGCTTATTTTGCTCCTCTCCCCCTTTCTGATTATGTGAACTTAATCCAAATTTTTGCATTATAATTTTATTAACAAGTGTGATTAAAAAAAAAACAATAATAGTCATGCAAAAAATCTTCAGTTGGGCAAGTTGCGGGCTGCGGCTGAGTGGGAGTGTGGAACTATGGATTAGTGTTTTAGGTTGGTTTAGTTTTGTTTGTTTTTATATGAAGGTTTTTTTATATTGTCCTAAAAATATTAATTAATAAAAAATAATATTGCGGGTATGGCGGATACCCGCAGTGGATACCCGCATTTTTTCTTAAATACCAAACCCGCACCGCACCCGCAGCGGGTTCTACTTTAAATTACCAAACCCGCACCGCACCCACTAATATATTTACCAAATCCACCCATTGCGGGCGGGGGTTTTTGCGGGTTTGCGGGTTTATGGGTAAAATTGCCATCCCTACATATAGGTGGTGGAAAGATAAAACCAGCCATAAAGGCGGTAGACAGATAAAACTAGCCATAAGGCGGTAGAAAGTTAAAACCGGCCATAAAGGCGGTAGAAAATAAAACCAGCCATAAAGGCGGTAGACAGATAAAACCAGCCATAAAGACGGTAGAAAGATAAAACCAGCCATAAAGGCGGTAGACAGTAAACCAGCCATAAAGGCTATAGAAAGATTGTCAATAATTAATCTAGATTTAAATCAAGTTTTAATCATTATAGTTCAATTTATTTATTATAATAGAAACGAGTTTAATCTATGTTTCCATTATAAAAGCTCACTCACCCTTACCCCAACAGAAAAGAAATTAGCTACTCATTTTATAATAAAATATACTCGTACTTTTATTATTGAAAGAAAAAGACATTACAAAAAGCTTTAAGTAAATAAACAAACAAGACTCTCTCCAAGATTTACAGAGGAATCAGGAAAGAAAGTATGAAAATTTCTAATGACGAACGCTCTTATTTATAGGAAACTTGGCCACCCAGACCAGCGAATGCATATTGTGCACACATGTCAAAGAATGGTGAAGCCACGTTGGGGACACGTGTCAGAGAATGGTGAAGCCACGTTGGGGACACGTGTCGTGACACAAAGGTTCCACGTGTCATGACGTGCTTGCAGAATTTACGACGTGCTTACAGAATTTATGACGTGCTTGCAGAATTTACGACGTGTTTGTAGAATTTACGACGTGCTTGCAGAATTTCCATTTTTCTTTTTCACGTCTTATTTTTCCCGTCGAGCTTCCAAGCAGTATTTTTCCTGATAAAAATATAAAATAACACAGTAAAAGCACTCAAAACCTAACTTTAAAATATTATTTCACAAATATGTCAATTAAGGGGATTAGTGAAACTATAAGTGTAAAATGATTAACTTATCGTCTAATAAATATTCACTTTTTAGTATTCATCAAGGGGCACAAGCACATAAATTACAATCTATAGATTACAAAGCTACGAAATAAAATATAAGTGCTCATAAAGAGTCTTCATTTATTCGTTTTTTTTTCTTCAATTACTTGGGCTTTTTATAATGGAGAGCCTTGTCAACCATTTGAGTGGTTCTGCTTCCTTTTCCACGTTTCATGCTTGCACGTAACCGCTGGATCATGCATTCAACTGCTAAGTTGTGTGTGGTAACTACCAGAATGTGTGGAGCTGCTGTCTAACTGCTAGATCATGGGGTTAATTGCAACGTGTCTGTTCGCACGATAATCGTCCTGATCGCTTTTCCCTTCGTCGTTCTTCGTCTACTTTTCCTTTCATCGCCCTGGTTGCTTTTTGTCATTTGACACGTCCTTTATTTTCCCCTCTCATTGACTCATTCGTCATAGGGTGATTTTCTGCACTAACAATTGTCCCCTAAATTCGCCTCGATTGATTTGGGAAATGAAATCGAGGCGAATTTCTTAACTTGGGTAAGGTTAGGATGATCGGCCTGATTATTAACTTGGATTCGGCTTACTGATCCTCGCCCTGCATCTAATTATCACTTGCGTGTATTGACGGCCGTCCTTTACATTCCCTATGTGAATCCACCATTTCTTTAATAAATGCGCGACCTTCCAACACGTCTTATCGAAAGGTTATCATGACACCAATTAATGTGCTGTTTTTCACATTATTTCGATGTCAAATCATGTCAAACGTTGACCTTTTCATTTCCAGATATTTTTCTTCATTCGTCAAAGTGGGCCGTGACACCTGTCCTAGGGCGATCCTTTCCATTTTTCTATATAAGGACTTGAGTCTTTCTTGTCATCACTTTACTTTCTACTCTTTTCTGTAAAAAAATTCATTATCTTGCCCTCAACTTTCTTTGCTAATGGCGTCATCCTCTTTTGTTTCCAAAAAGACCACCTCCACTTTCAGTGATTACCAATCTGCATTGGGTGACTCTTCTGTGGGTGTCTTTGGCATCCACACCCTTGATGAAAACTATGGCCAGTGCTCCATGGGCCCCATTTTTGTTGACGACACCGCCATTGCCACGGCTCCCTTGGCTCAACTGTTCCCTTTTGTTTCCAACCTTCCATTTTCGGAACCCCTAAATGTGTCTCCTCTTGCCCAGTCCAATCCTATCTGCACTTGGCCCAAACTTGACTCTTCGTTTGAGACCTGGTTCAAACGGATGAAGTTACATGTAGAGACCCACACTTTCTTCGAAGACACTGGTCTGCTTCCTCTCATAGAGCTCTCTCCGACCCTGCCTCATTTTGACCGAAATATGTTCCCCACTTCGTTACTCTTTTGATCTTCGGACTATAACGTCTTTCTCTTTCCTTCTAGTCCATTCACCATCACCCTTCGTGACATCAGTGCATTAACTGGGTTAGCCCCTTTGGGCGCGACGATTTCGGCTTGCAGTACCTTTCGTTTCCCCTCTCATTCAATGGACGCTTCATCCTTATCTTCTTATTCCGTTTTCTTTTGTGTATTCTCTGAGTCGGCCGGTCCGGTCTCGGTGCTAGAACGTACCGCCTTCATTCACTATTGGCTTTGCAAATACATAATTTGTGCGCCTAGTCAGAAACCCGTGGCGAGTTATCTCCATATTTCGTCAGATCTTGCCAACGTCCGTTGTTTGGATTTAGCTTCCTTTTTGTTAGCCGCTACTTACCGAGGCTTGGTCGTCCTCCAAAAACAACTTTGGTCTGGCGCTTCGCTGATCACTTCTGGTCCTCTATGGCTTATCCAACTTTAGCTTAGAGCCTATTTTCTGGTCTTTGCTCAGTCGAGTCAAATCGCTCATATTCTTGCGCAGGCCTCTTATTCACCCAACTATGGCCAACTTCTCTCATTCCTCGCTCCATTTTTGAATACTTTTACACCTTTTCTCGAGTTCTTTCTTTCTTTCCTTTCTCCTTGGGCGACAGCCCCTCTTATGTCCATGACCTTCCTGAATCTGAGGGGGACGAGTCAATTAATCGCATATGGCGTAAATTTTTATGCAGCCGCGATCTGACTCATGACATTCTGACAGAGCCAATGGTAAGGCTGGAGTCGAGGTATACTCTCATAACTTCACTGCCCGCCAATTCGGCCTTGTTCAATGATGGCCTCTCCTATTTTTTCATTCGCGTTCCACATCATCGGACCGTTTTAAGGTCCTTTCGCATTCAGACATCGATCAGTGTTTGTCGGAGGCTTGCTCTTTACTATATTATTTTTCTTGTGCCTCATTCTCCCCTTGCACATCGGTCCATCATGTCTTCGATCGTTTTTGGCCGTCCGGTCGTGAGAGACTTTTTTCTTTGCCTTCTGCTAGAGTCTTTTCCAGTGTTCCCTTTTCTTTGAAATCTTCGGAAGTCTCTGTGTCAAAAAAGCCGATTGAGAAAGCCGGGACGAAGAAAACCAAACAAGCTAAGCAGAAATAGCCTTCTCCAACCCGTAGCTCCGATTCAGATGAGCCCCTTATACGTCGTCGGGCTAAGGTACAATCTGAAATTTCCTTTTTTTTTTTAATTTCATCTCTCATGCAGACGTCCAGGAAAGAATCGTCTTCCGATATGCCCGAACTGGCTCAAACTTCAGGGCCTGAAGCTTCAGTAATCCAAAATCCTTTTGTGGAGGTTGAAGCTATCGAGATCCCGGCTGTTGAACTTCCATCTGATAGGGATGAAGCGGCTGAAATTCCAATCGTTCAACACCCACCAGAAAGGGATGAGGCAGCTGGCGCCACCCATTTGACCAGGGCCGATCCTCAAGGTACTGGGTCAAGTATAGTATTAGGCCGTCTGCGCCTATTTTTTGAGGAAATCCCAATGGACCATCCCTTATTTGAATATCACCCATTGGATGATCTTGTCCCTACTGTGCAAGAACCAGATGACGAGCTTATTCGGCCAGATAACAAGCTTGTTTGGCTGGATGACGAGCCTCTTTGGCGTCATCTCAAACAGATTTATCCCTTGATGCGCAGTTGGGCTGCTGCAGGATTTAGGGGGAGTTATAGGGATATAGACGGCCTGTTCAGTCTGGCCGAATTAGAGTTACTAGAGGAGGCTCGGTCCATTTATAAGGATGATGTTATTTGTCGTATTTATAAAGAGCTGGAGGTTATTTATATTTATGACTCTGATTCTGATTCTTCTACAGAAGTCCAACCATCAGCCATGCCGCGACAATCATCACCTCAACGGGCAATGTCCCATATCCCTTCGATGCAACAACCTTCCGCTCATGAACGACCGTCATATCTGACTCATTCATCCTCATCTCTTCGGGCGACATCTCATGTTTCCCCGCCCCAATCTTCTAGAGGAGAACCTGCATTGCCACTTGAGGTCCCTATGGCAACTGCTGGTGAGCCATCCAGTTCCACTAATAGGCCCGAAGCTGTAAGTCTTTTCTCTTTTCTTCTTTCTTTTATCGTTTTTTTGATTCGTTTGCTAATTCCTTTTTTGCACATAGGGGTCTGATCCATTACTGCAATCGGTCCAGGATATTCTGTTGGGAAGCTGTCGCGAGTGCGCAGAGGAAAATTAAAAAGAAAAAATTATGATGCCGCTATCCATTTGCCCAAGACCCATTTGTTTTGATTATTCTACAAGCCTAGGCATGTTACTATATATTCTAAGCATAAGAACTCATAAAACATGCAAAGAACATAAACCTAAACATGCTAAATATCATAAGAACTCTAATTAAAATAAAGAAAGAAAAAGACTTACTTGAACCGAAGACTCTTCCAGTCCTCCCTCCAATCAACAAGCTTTTCTCGAACTCATCAAGCTCTTCCACGTTCCAAAGAGCCACCCAAGTGTGTGGCCTCCAAAGGTGCACACACCAAAGCCAACACTCAACGACAAGACTACGCCTTGAGTGCACGGGTATTTTTCCCTTGGTGCTAGCCTAGGCAAATACCTCAAACTTTTAACTTGAGATTCCTCTAGTCAATTAGACTTAAGGATCCTCAAAATCAGTGGCTTACTCTTAAACTTTAGAGTTGCTCACTTATATAAACTCAAGATATGAAAGGTTTTGGTGTAAAAATTTGTAAAGAATTCTTTGGGCTTATATAGGTGCTCCAAAGACAACAAAATTAATTAAGAATCCAATGTAGGATAAATGTTAATTTAATCTTAGCCATTGGATCTTAATTTAGTGGTTTAATGAGATTATAAAACCCTAATAAGAGTTTGGGCCGAATTGGAATTCAAAACAAATAATAAATAATAAAAATAAAAAAATGAAGCGTCATCTGCGCCCTTATTTATTTATTCCAATTCCCAAAGTGCCCCTATCGTCATTCACCAATCCTTAAGCCACTATGGAACCTCATAAATGATCTGTTCAATAATTAAACACATTGAACCATTTATGAACAATTCCTACAACAATCATATATGCTGTTAAATTTGTATTGTACACTATTAACCATTGATTTCGACTTTGTTGTGTGTGACCTTTTGGGTTCCCCTCAAGTTGGATATGAAATGAATCGTGATAATTTAATCGAACATAAATTATCCTCCGATTAGATGTTCATTCGATTTCAATGACCAAGGTTGACATCTAGCAACATGCCAAGGCCCCCAAATGAGAAGGAAAATATATACCCATTATGTATGCGATTTACATATGATACGGTCCCTCGCCTCACTGTATCCCCACCTTTTGACCTAGGGTACAGAAAATGTCTATCCATGTGGTCAAAAGTATGATGTTGATAGTGTCATGAATCGTGCTAACCCAAGAATCTCACATGATTCTTCCGCTGCGGCCACAGTCTCAAGCACTGATCACATATATCAACCCGCGAACTAGAATACTACTCTTATAAGAAAATATTATCCGAGAGAGTGGTGATTCTCTGTTGTATCTTTACAAACTTCATGTGTTTCAACAAATGACCCAATCATACCCTTATGACTGGATCTTTTGAACCGGGGAAGGAGAATGTCAAAGTTATTTGATCCACACATAAGATTGTAAAGACCTCAAGTCTAAGGACTAGTCATACAATCGATACATGAAAGTTCTCACAGTCACATGGGATAAACACTCCATATGAAAACTTTCGACGGTCAGTTCGATGGACACCAGCAACTCATGTTTCCATGTGGTACACCAAGCATATGGATATCCGCTAGTAGCCTATGAGATCGGCTACCCCACTTAAGGGCGGATCATATCATCATGCTAGTCTCTCCGCTTTGTGAACGCCCAGATTATTCACAAAACTATGACTAGGAATGTTTGAGAGTAATGATTCTCATAAGACGTGGAAGCCATCATCTTATTACTCCAATGGCTTTTTTACAGTGTTTGATGATTCATATAATTTATGTAAGACACGTATAATAAAAATTGCCATTTTATTAATTAATGAAAAATATTACAAATACATGTACATATAGCCCATCCATAAGTTGGGTATAGGGCATATCCCTTACAATATCCCACTTGCACTATAGCCAACTAGTATGAATCTGGACACTATACTCTCGGGTGTGCCTATCATGCTTTTGTTGAGTCAGCCATTTAATCATAGAATCTGCAAGATTATCTTCTGTGGGTATTTTCTCTATAATTACTTCTTTTCTCTCAACAATCTCCCTGATGAGATGAAATCGCCTGAGTACATGCTTGGAATTCTGGTGGGACCTTGGTTCCTTTGATTCAGCAATGGCGCTCGTGTTGTCACAGTACATCATGACGCCATTCTTTATCGTGGGAAGCACTTCCAGCTCCGTGATGAAATTCTTTATCCAGACTTATTCTTTAGATGCCTCAGATGTTGCAATATACTCGGCTTTAGTGGTGGAGTCCGTTGTAGTTGACAGCTTTGAGTTTTTCCAACTGACAGCTCCGACATTCAAAGTAAACAAATATCCTATTTGCGATCTGTTGTCATCCCTATCGGTCTGAAAGCTCGCATCACAGTAACCAATGACTTTCATCTCAGAATAATCTTCGTATGTCAAGAACACATCCTTAGTTCTTCTCAGATACTTGAGGATTGTTTTGACAGCTGCCCAGTGTTGCTTACCAGGATTTGCCTGATACCTGCTCATTATGCTAAGAGCATAAGAGACATCAGATCTTGTACATAGCATGGCATACATGATCGATCCTATTGCTGAAGCATAAGTGATCTTACTCATACGATCTCTATCTGAAGGAGTATGTGGACATTGCTACTTAGATAATTTGATTCCATGACAAGTAGGTAAATTACCTCTTTTGGAATCTTCCATTTTGAATCTTTTCAAAACTTTATCTATGTATGTAGATTGAGAAAGTCCTAACAACCTTTTAGATCTATTACGATAGATCTTAATGCCGAGGATGTAGGCTGCTTCTCCCAAATCTTTCATGGAGAAATTCTGAGATAACCATTGCTTGATGGCTTGCATCATGGGAATATCATTCCTGATGATTAATATGTCATCGACATATAATACAAGAAATACAACAGCACTCCCACTACTTTTCCTGTAAACATAAGGCTCGTCTATATTTTTGATGAAGTCAAATTCTTTGATTGTCTCATCAAATCATATATTCCAACTTCAAGAGGCTTGCTTGAGTCCATAAATGGATCGTTTAAGCTTGCATACTTCATTATGATCATCCTTAGATGCAAACCCTTCAGGTTGTGTCATATAGACTTCCTCTACGAGGTTCCCATTAAGGAAAGTTGTTTTGACATCCATCTGCCAAATCTCATAATCAAAGTGTGCAGCTAGTGCCTGTAAAATTCGAATGGACTTTATCATTGCAACAGGCGAGAAGGTTTCGTCATAGTCAATTCCTTGGATTTGTCTATAACCTTTTTCCACCAACCTAGCCTTATAGGTTTGGATGTTGCCTTCTGCATCAGTTTTACGCTTGTAAATCCACTTGCAGCCTATGGATTTTATACCTTCAGGTGCATCCACCAAGTCCCAAACTTGATTCTGATACATAGAGTCTATTTCGGATTTCATGGCCTCAAGCCACTTGACTGAATCAATATCACGCATTGCTTCGTTATAACTGGTGGGATCTTCATTATCAATGACCTGATCATGTTCTTCATCAATATGGAAACCATATCTTTCAGGCTCATATCTTTCCCTACCAGACCTTCTAAGTTCATAACCTTGTGGTTGTTCCGTCGCTGCCCTTTTGAGGGGCCTGAGGTTTAGTTCTATATTAGTTTGTTCTTCTCGTACCTCATCAAGGTCAAGTCCACTTCCACTATATTTCTTGAGAAGGAATTCATTCTCTAGAAATTTAGCATTTTGTGAGACAAATGTTCTTTGTTCATTTGGGATGTAGAACACGTATGCTCTTGAATTCAAGGCATATCCTACAAACTTACATTTAACTGCCCTATCATCCAATTTTTTAGTTTGTGTGAGCTTAACATATGTGTCTGTTAGACATTATGACCCATAGCGTCACTATTTTGTAAATGATATTGTATTATTGTACAAAATTAACTATGTGATAATGAAATTGCCTTTTGCCGTTTTGTAAAATTATTTACTTTAATATATTAATGGCAAAAGTCCCTATGATTAATTCCGTATTGGATGATATGAGACAGTATCAATATAAAAGGTTTAATCATTAATATCCCTAGTCGGAGTATTATCGAGATCGGACATCGATAATGCGGAATAGACTAGTATTGCACTTGTACGAGTTGTGATGGCACAACGGCATAGTTCTCATATATTTAAGTATTGGATACTTATACAAGTGCGATAGGAGGTTGTGTTTTACCGATGGTACGGAAAACAGCTTCACTCTGGACAGACCCCGCGGAATCCCATTGGTAGTATGTCTGCGTGTCTATGGGAGGCCGCATCAGGGTAGGTGTATATGGTCTTAACCTGAGACTTGCATCGCTAGTACTTGCGACAATCGGTAAACTTTAGTTGTGGTGATTCGGGGCTTTAACCGGTTCTGTGTACACCTCTTCTGGGTTTATCGAGAATCGTAGTGTACTGGATGTGATGTCAAGATGGAAGTATCACTTCAGATATATGGAGATGATGATCACGCAGGATACAGAACTAGTACTCTATAAAAGGTTGCAACCGTCGGGACAATATGACCAGGTCAGGATTGTCCGATTTAAAGAGACTAGTTGTTTGATATCCGATATATGTTTCGTACGGGGCAGACACATTTCCAGCCCCAGGCCTAACATGTGATCGTCCGATACTGGATCTATGTACGTGATACTACAGTATACTACGCTTGATAAAGATTTAATATTCCAGTAAGAATATTTCTGGATAATTCGGTAGGCATGGCGCTTTGCTAGAAGCCAACCTTGTCTTGTAAATCGGTAAAAACGTAGTACGAGGTACGTACGTGTTTGGATTATCCAACGACCGTATTTACTGCCAATATATCCGGAGATCTCTTGGGTCGCTTCCTGAAGATTCACCTATGATGTTTGATTCGAACTTTATTAATCTTGGATTAATTACGGAGAAACTTTATCTTGGATAAAATGCCTTATTAGGAGAGAGAGAGAGATCGATTATTTGGAATTAATCGATAAAATAATATATTCGATATATTATTAAACGAAATTAGATTTCGACGCGGAATTAAAATCGGATTTTAATTCGGGCAAACGAATTAATTTGGAATTAATTCGTTAGCGATCTGAATAATAATTCCGCTAGGCGTAATTATTTAATTCTCGTCGCGACAGAAATTTGTTAATTCGGAATTAGCGAATTTGGGCCCGAAAGTGTTTGCGGACACATTCGTATTTTGAAACGGGTGGAATCCGCAAATCACATCGCGATATCTCATTACTTGATACGAATAGATGATGGATGTATCTAGTCACCTTTAAGGGATGATACATTGTCTCTATTCTCAATGTGAGATAATGATGGCATATGATGAATTTTCCTTTGGAGGGAAAACCTTTCACGGTTTTTGAAGGGTTTTTAATTAAAAATTCATTTTTGGTATTTGATATCATTCATTGCTTTTCATTTGGGCTCTCACGGTTTTGAAAAAAAAAAAGGGAGAACAAAAATTGAAAAGTAAAAACACTCCCTCTTCCTCTCCTTTGCTCACGCCGTGAGCTTCATTGAAGGGCAGAAAAATTGTTTTTCATTCTCCATTTTTGCTAGCAGATTGAAGGATCAAAAGAGGTGATAGGGAAACAACCTTGGAGCTTGGAACACTTGAAGACTTGAAGCTTCTCTTCCTCTTCATCTTGGCCGAAACTTCCACCTTGAAGACTCAAGGATTGTCTTCACCATTTTCGTCACAAAGCTTAGTAAGTATGATTCCGCCATGTTTCTAGCTTTGCATGTATGTTATTTGTATTTCTATGGCTTAATCTTTCTTTGGGACTTATTATAGAAACCAACAATGGTATCATGGAGCCATGTTTAAGCATGAAATACATTAGGGTTAATTTGGGGGAAATTGATTGAAGCATGTTCTTGTGAAATTGGATGCTAAAGTATGCTTATATGTATGTTATATGATATTTTACATGATCAATTTTAAGAAAAATGCATTGGATGATTTTTCCCCAAAGTGGTTGTCTTGGCCGAATGTGGAGGTGCTTCCATTGGTTAGAAATTTTTCATGCACAAGTTTATTTGATGACTTAAGCATGATTATATGTATGATATATGATATAATACATGATCAATTTTGAGAAAAATGCATTGGATGATTTTTCCCCAAAATGTTGCTTTGGCCGAATGTGAGGTACTTCCACTAAGTTGAATTTTTTGCATGCACAAGTTCATTAGATGATTTGAGTATGCTTAAATGTTTGCAATATGATATTATACATGATCATTTTGAGAAAAATGCATTGGATAATTTTTCCCCAAAATTGATGCCTTGGCCGAATGTGTAGATCATTTTACTGGCTTGGTATTTTGCATGCACAAGTTCATTAGATGATTTGAGTATGCTTAATGTATGTATATGATATTATACATGATCAATTTTGAGAAAAATGCATTGGACAATTTTTTCCAAAAATTGATGCCTTGGCCGAATGTGTAGGTCATTTTACTGGTTGGTATTTTGCATGCACAAGTTCATTAGATGATTGATGTATTGGTATTGCTTAACTTAATTATGTATTATGATGATTTTTTGTAATATGATATTGATTCATGATCATTTTGAGAAAAATGTATTGGATGATTTTTAACCAAAATTGTTAATTGACCGAAAATGGAGATCCTTACTTAATTGGATTTTTTGCTTTCAAGTTCATTAGATGACTTAAAATCAATACGGGATATAGATTAGTGATTCAATTGGATTGAAAAACAAATCGAACCACAAAATCCCTCTTGGCCGAATACAACATGACATGTTAAAGACTTGATTTTTTGTTCAAATAAATGTTAGACAAGTGTTTTGAACAATTGATGATTAATAAATTAAATTGGTGTTTTTGAAATATTTGGTTTAATGAATTAATCATGCAATTACACTTTAATTAATTGAATTTTAAAATTTGGAATATTAAAATTTAATTAATGGGCTTTTATGTTTAATTGGGCCTTATGGGCTTGAAATTGATTTTATGGCACTTAAGGGTGATTCCTTATTTGGGCTTGGTAATTGGGTTTGACCCACATTGACCAAAGCCCAAGCCTTGATAAATCAATTGAAAGCCCATCGGACTTTAATTAAACACACATTGGTTGTTAGTTGGGCTTGGAGACCCAATTTGATAAGATTTAGAATCTAATCTTTAAAAGCACATTAAAAGTGTAAACATTTAATTTGGAATTAAATAAATTGAATTAATATTGAATGCGACTTAAATTGGATTTAACAGGTAGTTCGATATAATTCGTGAATTCGTACCTTATGTACTTATTCTCAAACGAGTTGGACTCGCGCAAAATCAAACCGTTGATTGAACATTGGATGATCACTTAAATAAAGACTGATTAATTGGATTAGATTGGTTGTATAGCATGTCTTGAATGAATATACATGTATGTGATGAATGAATAGTGTATAGCGGATGGACATTAGAAGGGAAAGGGTAATTTTAGAAATTATTGTAAATTTAGAATTTATAAATTGGACCTGCGTGTCCAGCCTTATCTCTTTTATCTCTTTGTATTCTCTTCTCACCTAATTCCCCTCAATGTAAATGAGGTTTCTCTTATTTGTATTATGTAATTGGGTAGACGTAGAATATTGCTTGCGGGGAGTGGAAATTGAGTGATTTGTTCTAGGAACAAGTTGTTTTATATATCCATCCGTATATCACTATTAATTTACTTTATGCACTTTATGATGTTTTAGAAGCATGCTTAAGGGTGTATGATGATGAGACCTAACAAAGATAATAAATTGGTTGCCAATTAAGCAAAATCCCTCAATTTATATTAAGCAATTATCCTTCCATTGAATGATTCTTGTTCAAGATCCAAAATTGGCATTGGTTTGTTGGCCAAAGTCAAGACCCTGTCAATTGAGGATGTACTTGAATCATGAGAGTTTTGTTCCACATCGGTGTCTTGTCCAAGTTGTGATTTGTTGGCCAAAGTCAAGATCACTTCTTGTCCAACGACATTGATTACGAAACTTTCCTTGTCAATGGGTCCCGCTTAACCGGAATCATTAGGTTTGTTGTGCCAAAGCCAAGGCCTAGATGGTTCGGAGGATATAGTTAGGAAAATGTATTAGATACATTGGCATAAGTAAATATACATATGTTTTGGACTTGGATGTCCACCTAACCGGATCTAGGAATTGGATGGGATCCAATTGATCTTTGAGATCTACCTAGTTAAATACCATACAGCTTGTTGGCCAAAGTCAAGGTTGTGTGTTATTTAACGGGATCCTAGCCCACTAGGAAATAGGATTTTCCGAGTTCTCAACAGAGGGTTAGAGACTTGATAAAAATAGTGGGAGGCTAGTATTGAATTTTCAATTTCATTCAGATACTTAGCCTTACGCGTCTTTCAAAATTATTTCGTTTAATTAATTAAAATTAGTTGGACTAATTCATTGTTATTTTTTCTTGTAACAGTTTGACTGTACCCATTTTATCGTTAACTAGATAGTTGGACTATCGTAGTTGAGATGGCAAGCAAGGTAAATGTCCGAGACATCATCATGGGTGACAATGTCTTTAAGGGCACAAACTTCGCTGATTGGGAAATGAACCTGAGGATAGTCCTTGGGGCTGAGAGGATGTTGTACACTGTACAAACACCTCTCCCGCCTAAGCCCACTGACCCACTTGAGCTGGAGTTATGGAAAACTCACAGCAATGATTGTGACACAGCTCAGGCTATTATGTTAGCTTCGATGACTCAGCACTTTCGTCGCCAGAATAGGGACTTGGATCCTTATAGTATGATGGCTAGACTGCGAGATCTCCACCGCTCCAACAAGCGGATGGAAAGGAACGAGTTGGTGAAGAAACTCTTCCGCGCCCGAATGACTGAAGGCGCATCAGTTGAGGCCCACGGGGCTCAAATGATCGCCGATATTGATGAGTTGGCCAATATGGGAATAGTCTTGGAGGCTTAGCTGACCATAGATTTGATCTTACAGTCACTTCCTGATACTTGGAAACAAATCATAATCAACTATAAGTTGATGGATACGGATGACACTCTTGGAGAGCTGTTATCCATCTTGAAGGAGTCTGAAAAAGAACTCCAAAAAGGGGGCAAGCGCGAGGCGCACTTTGCATCGACCTCTCAGAGGCCAAAGGCTGGGCCCAAAGCTACTGGTGGGGTGAGGAAGAAGAAACATAAGAAAAATGGTAAAGGCAAGTTGACAAAAGCTTCTGGGAAGCCAATGGACAAATCTCAAGATGTCTGCCTCAACTGCGGCAAGAAGGGTCACTGGAAATGTGACTGCCGAATGGGCAAGGGACAAAGGGAGGATATCAAGGCAGGCAAGGCACTAGCCTCTGGTATGTTTGTTATTGAGATAAATATGACTACTTCTAGTTTTAAAAATTGGATTTTTGATTCTGGTTGTGCTGCTCATATATGTACTGATTTGCAGGATCTGCAGGATAGCAGGATGCTGACTTCAGGGGAGGTTGATCTACGAGTCGGAAACGGAACTCCAGTTGCTGTTTTGGCGTGTAGGGACTTTTGTTTTGGAATTGCCCTCGGGGCATATGCTTAAACTTTTGAACTGTTATTATATACCTAGTTTGACTAGGAATATCATATCTGTATCTTTGTTAACCCAGCATGGGTACACTTTTGTATTTAGAAACACTGGGTGTTATTTATATAAAAATGATGCAGAAATTTGCACTGCTGTAGCAAATAATGGCCTTTATATTTTGAATATAAATGAATCTCCTAAACATAAAATAACAAACAAAAGGCTCAAAAAGAGTAATCTAAAAGATGAAGCTTACATGTGGCATTGTCGTCTAGGACACATAAACAAGACTCGCATATCCACACTTTCGAAGAGTGGGTACTTGGACGGATTTGATCTTAATTCATATGATGTCTGCGAATCTTGTCTTTTAGGCAAAATGCCTAAATCACCTTTTAGTGGTAAAGGTGAACGTGCCACAGAACTGTTAGCCCTCGTTCATAGCGACGTATGTGGGCCCATGTCTAGCCAGGCTAGAGGTGGATATCATTACTTCGTAACCTTTACGGATGATGCATCTCGTTATGGTTATGTGTATCTAATGAGACACAAGTCGGAAACTTTTGAGAAATTCAAAGAGTTTCGACACGAAGTAGAAAAACAAACAGGAAAGAGTATTAAGACATTGCGGTCGGACCGTGGTGGCGAATACTTAAGTTATGAGTTTCAAGATTACTTGAAAGAAAATGGTATTCTTTCACAGTGGACTCCTCCTGGAACACCGCAATTAAACGGTGTGTCTGAACGGAGAAACCGTACCTTGTTAGACATGGTAAGGTCGATGATGAGTCGGACTGAGCTACCAATATCCTTCTGGGGATACGCATTAACCAGTGCGGTACTTATTTTGAATAAGGTTCCGTCAAAGTCTGTTGAACAGACTCCATATGAGAAATGGACAGGAAGGAAACCAGGTTTCTCTTTCCTGAAGATTTGGGGATGCTGGGCATATGTTAAACGTTTGGAAGGTACCAAACTAGAACCCAAATCAGATAAATGCCTTTTCGTGGGATATCCTAAGGAAACCAAAGGATATTACTTCTATCACCCACAAGAGAACAAAGTGTTTGTTGCTCTACATGCATTTTTCCTTGAGAAGGAATTCCTAGATGCAGTGGTAAGTGGGAGGAAAGTGGAGCTCGATGAAAATCGTAGTGATACTGTTCCTGGCAATGAATCAACGACGGAACATAAACAGACCATCCAGGATGAGTCTGTACCACAATCTTCAGATACACAAGGACCGCGTAGGTCGGAGAGAGTCAGGAAGGTACCTGAGAGGTATGGGTTCCTGATCTCGCCTCATGTAGATATTAATCTTATTGAGGATAATGAACCGACTACGTATGAGGAAGCAATACAGAATATTGATTCCGCTTTATGGCAAGATGCCATGAAGTCCGAGATGGATTCCATGTATGCCAACCAAGTTTGGACACTGGTTGATGCACCAGAAGGCGTAAAGCCTATTGGATGCAGATGGATCTTCAAGAAGAAGACCGACATGGATGGTAAAGTGCAAACGTACAAAGCTAGGCTTGTAGCAAAGGGGTATCGTCAACAATATGGTATTGATTATGAAGAAACTTTCTCACCCGTTGCCATGATTAAATCCATTCGGATAATGCTTGCAATAGCTGCATATTTCGATTACGAGATTTGGCAGATGGACGTTAAAACCGCTTTCCTTAACGGAAACCTTTTGGAGGATGTTTATATGCAACAACCTGACGGTTTTATCGTACCTAGACTTGCAAACAAGGTTTGTAAGTTAAATCGATCCATTTATGGATTGAAGCAAGCATCACGGTCATGGAATCAGCGTTTTGATGAGATCATAAAAGAATATGATTTCGTACAAAACGATGATGAGACCCTTGTGTATACAAGAAGGTTAGTGGGAGAGCACTGACTTTTATTGTCCTTTATGTCGACGACGTATTGCTTATAGGCAATGACATTCCCATGCTAACGTCGGTGAAAGCTTGGCTTTCATTAAAATTCTCCATGAAAGATCTGGGAGAAGCAGCCTTTATTCTGGGAATAAAGATCTACCGGGATAGATCTAGAAAGCTGCTTGGACTCTCCCAGAGTACATATATTGACAAAGTGTTGAAGCGATTCAACATGGATCAATCCAAGAAGGGATTGATGCCAATGTCACGTGGTATCCTTCTGTCTAAGGACATGTGTCCTAAGACTAAAGAAGAGAGAGATAACATGAGTCGGATACCGTTCGCCTCGGCAGTCGGATCGATCATGTATGCCATGATATGTACGCGACCTGATGTGTCATATGCTTTGAGCATATGCAGTCGCTATCAGGCCGATCCAGGTGAAGGTCACTGGATGGCTGTTAAGAATATCCTTAAGTATCTTAGACGAACCAAGGATGCTTTCTTAATTTATGGAGGTGGAGAACTTGAGGTGTCTGGGTACACCGATGCAAGTTTCCAAACCGACAAGGACGACTTCAAGTCGCAATCATGGTACATTTTTTGTTTGAATAACGGAGCAGTGAGCTGGAAATCTTCCAAGCAAGATACTGTTGCCGATTCAACAACAGAAGCGGAGTATATTGCTGCATCAGAAGCAGCAAAGGAGGCAGTTTGGATCCGAAAATTCCTAATCGGATTAGGAGTAGTTCCGTTAGCTGCTGAGCCCGTGCCATTGTATTGTGACAATAACGGGGCTATAACACAAGCTAAGGAACCAAGGTCTCATCAACGATCCAAGCATGTTCTTCGGCGTTACCATCTGATTCGGGAGATTATACATCGTGGCGATGTAAAAGTCGAGAAGGTCGCATCGGATGACAACATTGCAGATCCGCTGACGAAGGCTGTTCTTCAGCAAGTGTTTGAACGACATATACATAGTTCAGGTATTAGATGCTTGAGTGACTGGCTATAGGCCAAGTGGGAGATTGTTAGACATTATGACCCATAGCGTCACTATTTTGTAAATGATATTGTATTATTGTACAAAATTAACTATGTGATAATGAAATTGCCTTTTGCCGTTTTGTAAAATTATTTACTTTAATATATTAATGGCAAAAGTCCCTATGATTAATTCCGTATTGAGATGATATGAGACAGTATCAATATAAAAGGTTTAATCATTAAATATCCCTAGTCGGAGTATTATCGAGATCGGACATCGATAATGCGGAATAGACTAGTATTGCACTTGTGCGAGTTGTGATGGCACAACGGCATAGTTCTCATATATTTAAGTATTGGATACTTATGCAAGTGCGATAGGAGGTTGTGTTTTACCGATGGTACGGAAAACAGCTTCGCTCTGGACAGACCCCGCGGAATCCCATTGGTAGTATGTCTGTGTGTCTATGGGAGGCCGCATCAGGGTAGGTGTATATGGTCTTAACCTGAGACTTGCATCGCTAGTACTTGCGACAATCGGTAAACTTTAGTTGTGGTGGTTCGGGGCTTTAACCGGTTCTGTGTACACCTCTTCTGGGTTTATCGAGAATCGTAGTGTACTGGATGTGATGTCAAGATGGAAGTATCACTTCAGACATATGGAGATGATGATCACGCAGGATACAGAACTAGTACTCTATAAAAGGTTGCAACCGTCGGGACAATATGACCAGGTCAGGATTGTCCGATTTAAAGAGACTAGTTGTTTGATATCCGATATATGTTTCGTACGGGGCAGACACATTTCCAGCCCCAGGCCTAACATGTGATCGTCCGATACTGGATCGATGTACGCGATACTACGGTATACTACGCTTGATAAAGATCTAATATTCCAGTAAGAATATTTCTGGAGAATTGGGTAGGCATGGCGCTTTGCTAGAAGCCAACCTTGTCTTGTAAATCGGTTAAAACGTAGTACGAGGTACGTACGTGTTTGGATTATCCAACGACCGTATTTACTGCCAACATATCCGGAGATCTCTTGGGTCGCTTCCTGAAGATTCACCTATGATGTTTGATTCGAACTTTATTAATCTTGGATTAATTACGGAGAAACTTTATCTTGGATAAAATGCCTTATTAGGAGAGAGAGAGAGATCGATTAATTTGGAATTAATCGATAAAATAATATATTCGATATATTATTAAACGAAATTAGATTTCGACGCGGAATTAAAATCGGATTTTAATTCGGGCAAACGAATTAATTTGGAATTAATTCGTTAGCGATCTGAATAATAATTCCGCTAGGCGTAATTATTTAATTCTCGTCGCGACAGAAATTCGTTAATTCGGAATTAGAGCGAATTTGGGCCCGAAAGTGTTTGCGGACACATTCGTATTTTGAAACGGGTGGAATCCGCAAATCACATCGCGATATCTCATTACTTGATACGAATAGATGATGGATGTATCTAGTCACCTTTATAGGGATGATACATTGTCTCTATTCTCAATGTGAGATAATGATGGCAATGATGAATTTTCCTTTGGAGGGAAAACCTTTCACGGTTTTTGAAGGGTTTTTAATTAAAAATTCATTTTTGGTATTTGATATCATTCATTGCTTTTCATTTGGGCTCTCACGGTTTTGAAAAAAAAAAGGAGAACAAAAATTGAAAAGTAAAAACTCCCTCTCCTTCCTTTGCTCACGCCGTGAGCTTCATTGAAGGGCAGAAAAATATTTTCATTCTCCATTTTTGCTAGCACATGAAGGATCAAAAGAGGTGATAGGGAAACAACCTGGAGCTTGGAACACTTGAAGACTTGAAGCTTCTCTTCCTCTTCATTTGGCCGAACTTCCACCTTGAAGACTCAAGGATTGTCTTCACCATTTTCGTCACAAAGCTTAGTAAGTATGATTCCGCCATGTTTCTAGCTTTGCATGTATGTTATTTGTATTTCTATGGCTTAATCTTTCTTTGGGACTTATTATAGAAACCAACAGTGTCACATCCCCAAACTCTTAGATAACTAAGACTAGGACATTTCCCAGACCATAACTCATATGGTGTTTGACTAACAGTCTTGGAATGAACTTGGTTTAGTAGTAGTGTTGCGGTTTCTAAAGCAAGACCCCAAAATGAAAGAGGTAGATCTGTGCATGTCATCATTGATCAGGCCATATCTAATAATGTCCGATTTCTCATTTCGGAGACCCCATTATGTTGTGGAGTTCCCGGAGGTGTCCACTGGGAAACAATGTCATTTTCTCTCAAGTAATCTTGAAATTCATCGCTTAAGTATTCACCACCTCGGTCAGACTTTAGTGACTTAATACTTTTATTAAGCTGGTTTTCTACTTCAGCTTTGAAGTCTTTGAATTTCTCAAAGGCTTCAGATTTGTACCGCATAAGGTACACATACCCATATCACGAGTATTCATCGATAAAGGTAATGAAGTAGGAGAATCCACCTCTAGCGGTGACTGACATTGGTCCGCATAAATAAGAGTGTATGAGTTCTAATGTCTCCGCTGCACGCTGTCTTTTACCTTTGAAGGGTAATTTAATCATTTTACCAAGTAAACAAGACTCACAAGTTCCATAAGGTTCATATTTGAAGGGTCTGAAATACCCATCCTTATGTAGCTTAGTTAATCTTGTTTCATTGATATGACCTAAGCGACTGTGCCATAGAAGTGATTCATTGAGATTATTCGAGTTAACGTTGTATATATTAGAGGTTGAACATTCTTTTTTAGTTTGTAAGACATAGATACCATTATTCAAAATATCATCTCCATATTTTATTTCAATGAAATAAATAGAACATTCATTACAACTTATTAGGCATGAAAAGCCTTTATTACATAAAGAAGAAACTGAAATGATGTTCTTTACTAGAGAAGGCACATAAATACAATCTTCTAAGTCTAAAACTAAACCATTCGGTAAAACTAATGAATAAGTCCCCACGCATAATGTAGCCAATTTTGCTCCATTACCCATGCGTAAGTCAACCTCCCCATGACGAAGTCTCTGTTGGAGATTCTAAGCATCCCAAGATCAATTATCAAGCATGAAACATAAGTGAATACATTCGAGAAAGTCGCGGAATACTCACATCGATCGGTTGAGCGACGCTTTGACGAACAAAAATTTCTTTTCTGCCTTCATGGACTGTCACAGCATGGGCTATTTTGGACTGCTCCATTTTTGGCTTCAAGCTCAAAGAATCAAGCTCCAAGCTTCGTCAAATGATTCCCGGCTCATGGGTGGACTTCCCTATCACCTTCGCATGACTTCGCAGTGTGCTAGCACTCCCGATTTTGCCACAAAATCGCGACTTTTGCTTCCCATTTTCTTCTTGATTCACGGGAAAAATAGAAACTAGTGAAGAAAGAATGAAAGTGGCGTGAGAGAGAGATGAAGAAGAAATAGAGAAAATGTGTTGTCATTGTAATTGATTTCCAAAATCAATAACATATACCAAATATTATAATAATAATATATGTCAATCAAGCTTTCAAAAAGCTTTCCATCAACTCACATCAAGTCACATCTATCAATCAAGTTGTCAAGTCACATCACTCAAAGTGACAAGTGATTTGACGCTTGATGCGACTAATGATTTGACACTTGATTTGACTTGCGTGCCGCACTCAAATTCAAAATGAGAATGCGCTAATAATCTTGGGCTCGGGTTCGCTAATTCCAAATTAACGAATTTTCCATTGCGTCGTAATTAAATGATTACGCCTAGCGAAGTCACTATTCACGTCGCTAACGAATTAATTCTAAATTAATTCGTTCGCCCGAATTAAAATCTAATTTCAATTCCGCGGCGAAATCCAATTTCATTTAATATATCGAATATATTAATTTACCGATTAATTCCAAATTAATCGTTATCTCTCTTTAAATGATATTTTATCCCAGATAAAATATCTCCGTAATTAATCCCAGATTAATTTTCTCTTTCATCTAATTAATCCCAGATTAATTAAAGTGCGAGTCATACATCATCGGTGAATCTTTGGGAAGCGACCCATGAGATCCCCGGATATGTTGGCAGTAAATTCGGTCGTCGGACTATCCGAACACGTAAGTACCTCGTACTATGTTTATACCGATTTACAAGACAAGGTTGGCCTCTAGCAAAGCGCCATGCCTACCCAATTCTCTGGAAATATCCTTACAGGAATAAATGATCTATATCAGGCATAGTATATGTAGTATTGCGTATTTCTGTCTAGTATCAGATGATCACATGCGAGGCCTGGGGCTGGTACAGTGTCTGCCCAGTACGAAGCATATATCGGATTACGAGCAACTAGTCTCTTTATAATCGGATAATCATGACCAAGTCATATTATCCTGACGGTTGCAACCTTTATAGAGAACCAGTTCTGTATCCATGCGCGATCATCAACTCCATATGACTGGAGTGACACTTCCATCTTGACATCACACCTAACACACTACGATTCTCAATATACCCATCATTGACGTACACAGAACCTGTTAAAGTCCTGGACGACCGCAACCAAAGTATATTGATTGTCGCAAGTATTAGCGGTGCAAGTCTCAGGTTAAGACCAAATACACCTACCCTGATTTCGGACTTCCATAGACACATAGTCATACTACCAATGGAATTTCGAGGGGGTCTATCCAGAGCGAAGCTGTTTCCCGTACCATCGGTGAAACACAACCTCCTATTACACTTGCATGAGTATCCTATACCCAAATATATGAGAACTATACCGTTGTGCCCTCACAACGCGCACAAGTGTAATACTAGTCTTTTACGTATTCATCGATGTCCAATCTCGATAATACTCTGACTAGGGATATTTAATGATTTATCCTTCGTGGATTGATACTGTCTCATATCATTCTCAATCCAGGAACAAATCATAAGGACCTCCTATCATTTATATATATATCTAGGTGATCTAATCACAAATGATAAGAGTGCAATCTCCTTTGTCAGATAGTTAATTTGTACAACAACACCGTGATCTGTACAAATAGTGACGCTATGGGTCATAATTGTCCAACAGTCTCCTACTGTTTCTCAGGCCCTGCACATTGTTACACAAGTGAGTCCCACAACCGGTGTCAAGCACCCAAGTAGAAGGTTCAGATTTTTGAGAATATAGTTCAATCATATACAACATACCTGAAGCATTGGGCTTCTTGGCCTCTTGGGCTTCCCTAGCTTCCTTGGCTTTCAAGAATCTGCAGTCTTTCTTCTAATGACCCTTCTTTCCACAAAAGAAACATTTCCCATTTCCATTTTTCTTCTCTACCTTACCATTTGGCTTTAAGTGATCTGGAGCCTTGGCCTTGCCCTTAATTTTCTTTGGGCCTCGTGGCTTCAGGTCCGTACCCGTAAGTATGACGAAGGTTTTAAGCTCCGATTTCAAGTCATTCTCTGCTTGCTTTATCAGATTGTGCAATTCTTCTAAAGTAGCTTCTTTATTAGATAGATGAAACTGCATAATAAAGTTAGAGAAGTCTTTTGGTAAAGACTGAAGAATTAGATCGTGACCTATCTCATGATCTATGATGAACCCGAGGTTGGCCAATTTTTCAATGTGGCCAATAATCTTAAGCACATGTCCACTAACAGATCCTTCATTATACCTTGTTTGGAATAAGACATATGACACTTGGAATCTCACGGTATGAACAGAAGTTGCATACAACTCCTTCAAGTGAAAGATGATGGTTTGAGCATCCATATCTTCGTGAGCTTTCTGAAGTTCGTTTGACATAGAGCCAAGCATTATGCAAACTGCTTGCTCATTATCATCGACGTATTTCTTCCAAGCATCAAATGTATTTTGGTCAGCATCTTCTGCGGGTTCAGGGGGAAATGGTCTTTCAAGAACATAGAAAATCTTTTCTTGTTGTAAGGCAATTTTAAGGTTTCTAAACCAGTCATTGTAGTTGTCCCCTTTGAGCTTATGCTCATCAAGGATGGAACAAAGTGATAATCTGTTTGCCATTTGAATGTTTGTGAAATATTTTAACCCACCTGTTAAGAGAGAATGTTAAAATTAGGAATATGTTTTCATTAATATTTCATAATAACATAGGCTTTTAATATTATGAAGTTGCTCACACTCAATTGTTTTAAAATTTTAAGCAAATCACATCAACCCCAATATGATGGATTTCTTGTGGGAAAGGATCCCATTATCATCATTTCATAACTCCGACTAGGGTCAGTCGTATAAAATACGATAATTAAGTAGGTTCCCAACCATTTATGATATAAATCACAATTCCTTGATCATTGGGTTAGGCAATCAAACATGTCATAGCTTATGCTAGTCCTTGTGGACACCAATATTTTTCCACTAAGTTATAAGACCACGCCTAAGGGTCGCTACGTCTTATGACTCTAAAAAGTCAAACCATTGTCAATAGTATGATTTAGGGACAAATTGGTATTGGTCAGTCTAGTAAAGCCTAGTCCTGCCAATACAGTTTAAGCTCTTTGGGTCTATACTTTACAATGGGAGGTAAATTTTAGACTTAAATTATTATTGAGGATTTTAGCAAGTTTAAGTGAATAACTGTCAAATGGATTCCTCCATTGAAAATTCCCCAGAGGGAAGGTGGAGCGAACTCTCTTAAATACCCTTACCTCTTAGGCTCTTATTGCCTTGGTGACAGGAATAAACAATAGATCCCCAAATTAGTCCAACAATTTAAATATGCTTTAAGGTAAGCCTTGAGTAAATGATTATCTAGATGTCTTCACAGCTTTTCCTTTTGGCTATAAAAAGGTAGTGAGTGAAGGAAGACACCAAATTATTATCTAACTCTAGTAATACCTTTGGTTAAATTAACTTTAATTTGGAAAGTTTTATTAACGCTTTGGTCCCACCCACTTGTATCTTTTATAATGTCTTTTATTATAAACAAGTGATTTAGATTTATTATCCTTAAAGGTAATAAATCTCTAAGTTCATCATGGAATAATTACTTAGCTAAGGGATAAACAATACACTCTCTATTTCCTTAGAAAGTCTCTAGATGCTTGCAACCTAAAATAATCATGCCAATTCTAATCATACATAGAATCATCAAGCATATGAGTTTTAATATGTTGGAATTATTTTAGGTATTAAATAACTTTGATTAATATTTAATTATGATATTGCATTTTATTTTATTCAAACAAATTTACTATTCACATTTTTTAAAGATGCGTGAACTTTACATGCAATGTCACAATTCAAATCTTAACCAAATCATGCAAAACTTATGCCTAAAAGTAAGTTCAGGGTGTTAGCTTTCCAACGAGATTCTACACATCCAATTTCGAGTTCAAATGAGAGAGAACTAATCAAAACAAAAACGGCGCGCTGATACCACTGTTGGGAAGCGGCCGCGAGTGCGCAGCGGAAAATTAAAAAGAAAAAATTATGATGCCGCTATCCCTTTGCCCAAGACCCATTTGTTTGGATTATTCTACAAGCCTAGGCATGTCACTATATATTCTAAGCATAAAAACGTATAAAACATGCAAAGAACATAAACTTAAACATGCTGACTATCACAAGAACTCTAATTAAAATAAAGAAAGAAAAAGACTTACTTGAACCGAAGACTCCTCCAGTCCTCCCTCCAATCTACAAAATTTTCTCGAACTCAGTAAGCTCTTCCATGTTCCAAAGAGCCACCCAAGTGTGTGGCCTCCAAAGGTGCACACACCAAAGCCAAAACTCAACGGCAAGACTACGCCTTGAGTGCACGGGTATTTTGCCCTTGGTACTAGCCTAGGCAAATACCTCAAAACTTTAACTTGAGATTCCTCTAGTCAATTAGACTTAAGGATCCTCAAAATCAGTGGCTTACTCTTAAACTTTAGAGTTGCTCACTTATATAAACCCAAGATATGAAAGGTTTTGGTCTAAAAATTTCTAAAGAATTCTTTGGGTTTATAGGTGCTCCAAAGACAACAAAATTAATTAAGAATCCGATGTGGGATAAATGCTAATTAATCTTAGCCATTGGATCTTAATTTAGTGGTTGGATGAGATTATAAAACCCTAATAAGAGTTTGGGCCGAATTGGAATTCAAAACAAATAACAAATAAAAAAAATGAAGCGCATCTGCGCCCTTATTTATTTATTTATTTATTCCAATTCCCAAAGTGCCCCTATCGTCATTCACCAATCCCTAAGCAACTATGGAACCTCATAAATGATCTGTTCAATAATTAAACACATTGAACCATTTATGAACAATTCCTACAACAATCATATATGCTGTTAAATTTGTACTGTGCACTGTTAACCATTGATTTCGACTTTATTGTGTGTGACCTTTTGGGTTCCCCTCAAGTTGGACATGAAATGAATCGTGATAATTTAATTGAACATAAATTATCCTCTGATCAGATGGTCGTTCGATTTCAATGACCAAGGTTGACATCTAGCAATATGCCAAGGCCCTCAAATAAGAAGGAAAGATATATACCCATTATGTATGCGATTTACATATGATATGGCCCCCGCCTCACTGTATCCCACCTTTGACCTAGGGTACGGAAAGTGTATACCTATATGGTCAAAGGTATGATGCTGATAGTGTCATGAATCGTGCTAACCCAAGAATCTCACGTGATTCTTCCGCTGCGGCCACAATCTCAAGCACTGATCACACATATCAACCCGTGAACTAGAATACTACTCTTATAAGAAAATATTATCCGAGAGAGTGGCGATTCTTTGTTGTATCCTTACAAACTTCTTGTGTTTCAACAAATGACCAATCATACCCTTATGACTGGATCTTTTGAATCGGGGAAGGGGAATGTCAAAGTTATTTGATCCACACATAAGATTGTAAAGAACTCAAGTCTAAGGACTAGTCATACAATCGATACATGAAATTTCTCACAGACACATGGGATAAACACTACATATGAAAAATTTCGGCGGTCAGTTCGATGGACACGAGCAACTCACGCATCCATGTGATACACCAAGTGGACGGATCTCCGCTAGTAGCCTATGAGATCGGCTACCCCACTTAAGGGCGGATCATATCATCATGCTAGTCTCTCCGCTTTGTGAACGCCCAGATTATTCACAAAACTATGACTAAGAACGTTTAAGAGTAATGATTCTCATAAGGCGTGGAAGCCATCATCTTATTACTCCAAGGGCTTTATTACAGTGTTTGATGATACATATAATTTATGTAAGTCACGTATAATAAAGATTGCCATTTTATTAATTAATGAAAAATATTACAAATACATGTACATATAGCCCATCCATAAGTTGGGTATAGGGCATATCCCTTTCAATTCTGGACGATCTTGATCGGCTAGCTTCTACTCCATCTCAGTCCTCTCCATCTTCGGCCCGAGCTACTACAGACTTGGAAGTTCTCCGCGAGGTTCTTAGGCAATATGCTTCTCTCACTTTGCTCAAAATAGGTCAGGCCGCTTCGCCCGAAAACATGCTCAAGTTGGAGAAGGTTTCCTCAGAGCTAGATCGACTGCTGGATCTTCATGTGCTGCATATACCAGTGAAGGACCGACTTTTTCTCCAAGACTTGCAGAACGAAATGGTTGCAGCCCTTATTCTTCGTTACCGCAATATACACAGTCAGAAGGTTGGGCTTCGTTCTTCTATGGTCAAGAAAGAAAGGCTCTGTGATTCCCTCAACACTTTTCGCCATGGAGGAGTCGGTGCTGCTGGATCTAGAGCGATAATTACAAGAGATTCATCGCCTCATCGAGGAGAGTCGAATGAGAAGAGAGGCCAAGAGAAAAACCATTGCTTCTCAATTAGCTGAGGTGAGCACTTTTATGGCGGAGTTCAAAGATTTATCTCAAGTTGATTTTGAGAAAGGCTTGACCGATCTTGCGACGGCCGATTTAGAGATGTAGAAGGAATGGCATCGGTTGAGGGAGATGTTTTCTGTAATGGACTCCACTGAGAATTTTAAACGGCCTTCGGCCAGTAAATGACCATGTACTGTTTGGACGTTACATCGTCCTTTATTTGTAACTCTTAGGACATTGTTGTCCGACATTAATGAAATTGCAATACTTATTTATCTCTATTTATTTCATTTCATCATTATTTTTCACCTGGAGAACGTCACATTCTCATGTTCCCATAATGAATACACATACTTTTTCAAGTACTTGTCGTTTATCGCTCTGACATGCATTTCTCCGTTCAAAATTTTCAAATGATAGGCCCCGTTTGGCAACACATTTTCTACCTCGAATGGGCCATCCCAATTAGGCGACCACTTGCCATATGCAGGATTCTTGGCGTCTAGTGGCAATATAGTTTTCCATACTAACTCACTTTTTCTGAACGATTTGGCCACTACTTTCCGATTATATCCCTTGGCCATCTTTGTCTTTTGTGCTTCCAAACGATTGATGACATCGCACTTGACGTCGTCCAATTCTAATAAATTTTGGATCATCGCTTCACTGTAAACTTCCCTTGTCAGTTCTTATTGCAACGCCACCCAAGTGGATTTAACATTGACTTCAACTGGTAGTACGGCCTTTTGACCATATACTAGTTGGAATGGCGTGACTGAGGTACCCGTTCGGGTTGACGTCCGATAAGCCCATAGAGCTTGACTTAAGCATTCTTCCCATTGTCTGGCATTTTCCATTATCATCTTTCGGATCAACCATTTGAGGGTCTTGTTGGATGACTCAGTCTGACCATTTGACTGGGGGTAGTATGGAGTAGTGTTTACTAACTGGACCCCATATTTGGTCAAGAAGCTCTTAACATTTTCGCTGTTCATAGAAGTATCGTGATCCACCATCAATGTCCGAGGGATACCGAATCGATGGATACTATGCTCTTTTATGAACTTGATGATTTGTTCTTGAGAAATCTCTATTACCAGAATTGCTTCTACCCACTTGGTGAAGAAGTCTGTAGTGATGATGATGAAAGTATGTCTTTTGCTAGATGCGGGATAAATTTTCCCTATTAAATCAATCGTCCATCCCATAAATGGCCACGACTTAATAACATGGACCATTTCGGTCGCTGATGCTCTTTGAATGGGCCCATGCTTCTGACAAGCAATGTATCCCTTAGCATACAATACGCATGATTCTCCTATTTTCAGCCAATAATATCCGCTCCTTATGATCAACAATCTCATCTTTACTCCGGCCTGGTGAGCCCCACAGACCCCTTCATGTATTTCGGCCATAATAGTCTTGGATTCTGATGGCCCTATATATTTTAATAACAAACCATCTTGGCATTTTTTGTATAATACATCCTCTGATACCACATAGTTCAAGGCTTTTAGTTTTAGCTTTCGGTCTTTCCCATTTCTAGTTGCTTTAAGAATTCTTTGATCTCTTTTCTCCAATCGTCCTCATTTTGATTTTGGATTTCAATGGCCATGATGTCCATTACGTTCTTTCGCCTTACCAGGGCTGGTTTGGCCTCCTCTCTCCTATATACGCACTTTATGCTTATCTATTTATACCCTGAGGCTTCTTGGGCCAATTCATTGGCCATCTCATTCTTCGCCCTTGGGACGTGCTCCAGTTCTATGAAGTCAAATTGGCCTAGCAGCTCTTTAGCTATTTCTGATAGCGCCCAGACCGACGGACTTTGACACTTGAATGCCCCTGTCACTTGTTGGATCATTAGTTGCGAATCGCCATTGATGGATACATATTTTATTTTCATATCAATGAGCATTTCCAACACAAATATCAAGGCCTCGTATTCGGCCTGATTGTTGGTGCAATATTCATCCAACTTGATTATGAATCGGAATGGCTCTCCCAACGGACTGACCAAGACTATCCCCATTCCTACTCCTTTTGATTTGCTAGATCCATCGAAATACATAGTCCATGGCTTTAAACTTCACTCGTCTATTTCCATTCCCATTTCTTTAGTGGTACTTAAACACGGGTGATCAGCTAAGAAATCCACAAGGGCCTGATTTTTTATGGTCTTTTGGGGTTCATGTCGTATATCGAATTCTGACAATGATAGAGACCAAAACCCAACTTTTTGATGCAAAATGGGACGAGAAAACATGTACTTCACTGTATTGATTTTTGTAATTAAATACAAATGAGGCGGCTTAAGGTAGGCGCATAATTTAGTACATGTGAAATACAAAGCCAAACGCAACTTCTCCATTGGAGAATAATTACATTCATATTTCAATAATTGTCTGCTGATATAATAAATGGCTCTTTCAACATCCGTATTGTCGTTCTGTGCGATCATCCCAGCTATGGATTGCTCTTCGGCGGATATGTAAAGCTTCATTGGTCGTCCTGGCACAGAGGGTACCATCACCAGTGGCTGTGATAAATAATTCTTCAGGCTCTCGAAGGCCTTTTGATGTTCTTCGGTCTAGACAAATTCGTCTTTTTCCTTTAGCCTTAGTAGGGACGAGAAAACTTTAGTTTTCCTGCATAATTGGAAATGAACCTTCTTAAGAAATTAACTTGCCCTAGGAATATTTGCAACTCTTTTTTATTCAGGGGTGGTTTGGCTTCAGTAATTGCCCGAGATTTATTGGCATCAATCTCAATTCCCCGCTGGTGGACTAAAAAGCCCAAGAAATTCCCTGCACAAACCCCGAAAGCGCACTTGGCAGGATTTAACTTTAATTTGAATTTCTTCATTCGTTCAAAAGCCATTGTCAAATGGTTAAAATGCTTGCCCACAGTCATAGACTTTACCACTATGTCGTCCATATAAACCTCTACAAAATTACTGATCATGTCATGGAAAATTAGATTCATGGCTCGTTGGTAAGTGGCCCCGGCGTTTTTTAGGCTGAATGGCATTACCACCCTCTCATAACATCCTAAATGTAAGAGTTCAATCAAAGTCCCAAGGATCACAAACACGCATAAAAAAGAGTTGAATACACAAAGGAGTAAGGCGGAATTCATACTCACATTGATGGGTTTGATGCTAGGAAGAACATGACCAAAAACGCACTGCATGTTACTGCTCGGCAGTGAGCTGCGCACAGGTGGACTGCTCGGCGTTGGTGGTGGTGGTGGTCTCCTCCATTTTCGGCCATGCATGGACTCCATTGAAGCTCCAGCTTCAAGCTTCCATGCTCAAAGAATCACTTCCCTATCACCTATGTATCACTCAAGGTGTGTGCTAGCACTTGATTTTTGCCACAAAATCGTTATCTTGCTTCTCCATTTGCTCGGCAGAAACAGAACAAGAAGAAGAGAAAACGGTTTCCAAAACCGTGAAGGAGAGAAGAAGAAAAATGAGGGAGATTATTTTCACGTGAAACCGTGAATTGAGAGAGAGGAAAGGTAAATGTTTTTTTTATATTTTATTTTATTTCCAAAATAAAATCAAATACCAAAAGCCTTTTCATTTACCAAGTACAAAAGTCAAAAAAGCAAAAAGCTTTCATCATTTCAACTTTTTACTTTAAGTCACATCACATCACTTTAATAAAGTGACATGTTGTCAAGTCACATCACTCAAAGTGACAATTGATTTGACGCATGATGTGACAAACGATTTGACGCTTGATGCGACTCGCGTGCCGCGCTCGAATTCGAAATGCGAATGCGCTCGCAATCACTCTCGGGCTCGGGTTCGCTAATTCCAAATTAACGAATTTTCCGTCGCGTCGTAATTAAATGATTACGCCTAGCAAATTCACTATTCACGTCGCTAACGAATTAATTCTAAATTAATTCGTTCGCCCGAATTAAAATCTAATTTTAATTCCGCGTCAAAATCCAATTTCGATAATATATCGAATATATTAATTTTACCGATTAATTCCAAATTAATCGTTCTCTCTCTTTAACGATATTTTATCCGAGATAAAATATCTCCGTAATTAATCCCAGATTAATTTTCTCTCTCATCGAATTAATCCCAGATTAATTATATCTCTCTTTTCTAATTAATCCCAGATTAATCAAAGTGCGAGTCATACGTCATCGGTGAATCTTCAGGAACCGACCCATGAGATCTCGGATATGTTGGCAGTAAATACGATCGTCGGACTGTCCGAACACGTAAGTACCTCGTACTACGTTTTATACCGATTTACAAGACAAGGTTGGCTTCTAGCAAAGCGCCATGCCTACCCAATTCTCCAGAAATATTCTTACAGGAATATATAGATCTGTATCAAGCGTAGTATACCGTAGTATTGCGTACATCGATCCAGTATCGGACGATCACATGTTAGGCCTGGGGCTGGAAATGTGTCTGCCCCGTACGAAACATATATCGGACATCAAAGCAACTAGTCTCTTTGAATCGGGAAATCCTGACCTAGTCATATTGTCCCGACGGTTGCAACCTATTTATAGAGTACTAGTTCTGTATCCTGCGCGATCATCAACTCCATATGTCTGAAGTGACACTTCCATCTTGACATCACACCCAGTACACTACGATTCCTGATAAACCCAGAAGAGGTGAACACAGAACCAGTTTAGGTCCCCCAACCACCAAAACCAAAGTTTACCGATTGTCGCAAGTACTAGCGATGCAAGTCTCAGGTTAAGATCATATACACCTACCCTGATGCGGCCTCCCATAGACACGCAGACATACTACCAATGGGATTCCGCGGGGTCTATCCAGAGCGAAGCTGTTTCCCGTACCATCGGTGAAACACGACCTCCTATCGCACTTGCATAAGTATCCAATACTTATATATATGAGAACTATGCCGTTGTGCCCTCACAACACGCACAAGTGCAATACTAGCCTATTCCGCATTATTGATGTCCAGTCTCGATAATACTCCGGCTAGGGATATTTAATGATTAATCCTTCGTGGACTGATACTGTCTCATATCATCTCAATCCAGGAACTAATCATATGGACCTCTCTTCATTTATACATTATAGTGATTTAATCACAAATGATGAGAGTGCAATTTCCTTGTCACATAGTTAATTTGTACAACAACACCGTGATCTGTACAAATAGTGACGCTATGGGTCATATTATCCAACAATATCCCACTTGGCACATAGCCAGTCACTCGAGTGTCTAACACCCGAACTATGTACAATTCGCTCAAATTGCTAAAAAGGTTTTCGTCAGCAGATTTGCTTAATTATCGTCTGACGCGATTTACACGATCATCACATCGCCACGATGTATGATCCGAACGAATCAGATGATATAGAAGTATATATCTGGATCGTCGATGAGACCTTTAATTCTTTAGCCTGTGCTGACGCCTAGCTCAGCTGCTAACAGAACTATATCTAATCTAATTAGATTATTATCGATCCAAATGGCTTCTATTGCTGCCTCAGCTGCAGCAATAATCCGCTTTTGTTGTTAATTCGGCAACAGTTATCTTGCTCGGAAGATTTCCAGCTCACTGTCCCAGTGTTCAAACTTTATAGTACCAAGTATTTACCGGTTTGGAAACTTGCAGCAGTGATCCCAGTCACTTCAAGTTCTCCATCTCCATAGTTTAAGACAACATCTTTAGTTCTCTCAGATACTAACAGATGTTCTTAATCTTCAATCCAGTGACTATCACTTGGATTGACCCGATTGTGACTCCATATGCTCGAAGCGTATGAGACACCAATACAAGTACATTTTAAATGTACAATTTCTCAGAGAGTGTTAACAACTCCAAATCTATCCCAATAGATCTTTATTCCTTGAAAAAAAGGTTGTTACTCCCCAGAATTCTATGGAGAATTTCTATGAAAGAATATCTATGAAAGCCAAGCTTTCACCAATTGCTTTATGGGAATTTAACTGTCAGTGCGCTCTCACTAACCTCCTTATATACACAAGAATTATTTTGTTTTGAGTCAAATCATAAACCATTATGATTATTTCAAAACGACAGTTCCAAGAACTTTAAGCTTGCTTCAATCCAAACATGGATTGAATAATCCGCAAACCTTGTTTGTCGGTTATACAAAATCGTCAGAATGTTATAAACATTCTCCAAAAGGTTTCCTTTTCAGGAAAGCGATTTTGATTTGTAACTGACATATTTCATAAATGAAATATACAGTTATCAACAAGCATCTTCAAAATAGATTTACCATGGCAACAGGTAAAAGGTTGAACCATTATTAACACAATGTTGATAACGATACCTTTCCGTCAAAAGCCCAGCTTTGTACGTTGGTATGTTGCCTTCCATGTATGTCTTCCTTGAAGACATTTAATGTACCATAGGCACAATGCCTCGTGGTACAACAACTAGTATCCAAAATAGTTGTTAAACATGGAATCCATTTTGGACTCATGGCACTTTGCCATAATAGGGAGTCGATACCTTGTATCACTACCTCATACGTAATCAGTTGGTGTACCTTAAAAGATTAACATCTTTATGAGGTGAGATCAGAAACCCATACCCCAGGTTGTTTTCTGACTCTCTCTGATCTACGCGGTTTCTTGTGTATTTGAAGATTAATGGTATAGATTCATCATTGATGAACTATTTGTGTTCCATTAAGGACTTCGTGCCTTGAACAGTATTACTCCGATTTTCATCGAGTATCACTATCCTCCCACTGACCACTGCATATCGGTATTCCTCTCAGGAAAACCGCATGGTGAACAACAATCACATTGTTCTCATGTGAGATTTATAAGTACTATACTTATGGTTTCCCTTAGGATAACCTATATTGGCACTTATCCTGTTTGGGTCCTTAGTTTGGTATCATCCATACGTTATGCCTGGCATACCCAAATTATCAGGAATGAGAAACCTTGTTTCTTCCCTGTTCATATCCTATATGATATCTGTCAAACAGATTTATATGGAACCTTATTCTAAATAAGTTTTGCACTGTTAGTACATATCCTATTGAAGGAAGCAGTAGCTCAGAGTGACTCGTGATTAGCCTTATCATGTCTAACATGATTCGGTTAATCCGTTCGGACACACTGTCTAACTGACGTGTCTCGGGAGGAGTCCTCATATGAAAGAATACCGTACTCTTTCATGTATGTACGAAACTTACTGCTTAAGTATTTTCCATTACAGTCTTACCGTGGCGGAATAATACTATAGCCGATCTGTTTATTTACTTCGTGTCTTCCATATCCAAATGGTAGTCACTTTGGGATATGTCAATTATCCTTTTCAATATTTTAGGAACCTTAGGCCAAGCCTTGGGTTTTTTAGAATATTGAAAGGAATGTGCACCTCGTGCAACATGCCCAATTGCAAACTTTGACTTTACATGAATAGTCAATTAATTCTCCAAGAATTATAAATTGCAATTTTAATACTTCTTAAATCCAAAATTAGATTTATGACAAGTATATTAAATTAAGCATTAAAGTCATCATCACAAAAATCTTCCAAAGATTTTATGCTCTACTTATCTTGCTTAATTTTGGGCTTAAGGTATAATAAGTTATTTTATCAAATAAAGTAACTTATTATTTATTCCCAATTTGAAAATTAAATCATTTAAAATATTTTAATCCTAGATTATATTTTAAATATCCATTTTTCAATTTTATCTTGATTACAATAGTCCAACTATTTAATCAACGATTAGTGGTACTTAATATATTATAATGATTATAATAGTCCAACTATATAATCAAATATAATCCAAATTAATTAACCTCAATTACATTGATTACTATAATCCATTATAAAATCAACTGTAAACTGAAATTAATTAATTCAAATATATTGATTAATATAATCCAATTATATATAATCAAGTATAATACAGTCCAACTGTTTATTAAAACAACAATTTAAATATTAGTCTAACTAACATTTAATCTAATGACGAAATAATTTAAATGAGCGCGTATGGCGAGTAATTGAACTAGTATTGCAATTCAATTCTTGCCTCCCACTATTTTCTTCAAGTCTCTAACTGTTGGATAATATGACCCATAGCGTCACTATTTGCACAGATCATTGTGTTGTTGTAGCAAATTAACTATGTAACAAGGAAATTGCACTCTCTTCATTTTGTGATTAGATCACCATAGACATATAATGAAGAGGGTCCCTATGATTAGTTCCTGGATTGAGATGATATGAGACAGTATCAGTCCACGAAGGATTAATCATTAAATATCCCTAGCCGTAGTATTATCGAGACTGGACATCGATAATGCGGAATAGGCTAGTATTGCACTTGTGCGCGTTGTGAGGGCACAACGGCATAGTTCTCATATATATAAGTATTGGATACTTGTGCAAGTGCGATAGGAGGTCGTGTTTCACCGATGGTACGGGAAACAGCTTCGCTCTGGATAGACCCTTCGGAATCCCATTGGTATTATGACTAGGTGTCTATGGGAGGCCGAAATCAAGGTAGGTGTGTATAGTCTTAACCTGAGACTTACATCGCTAATACTTACGACAATCGGTAAACTTTGGTTTTGGTGGTGGGGGATCTTAACTGGTTCTGTGTTCACCTCTTCTGGGTTTATCAGGAATCGTAGTGTATTGGATGTGATGTCGAGACGGAAGTATCACTCCAGTCATAGTGGAGATGATGTCACGTAGGATACGGTATTAGTGCTCTTAAGTGATGCGCATCCAATCGTGATATTATGACCAGGTCATGAATATCCGATTAATAGAGACTAGTTACCAGACATCCGATATGTGTTTCGGACGGGGCAGACACTTATCCAGCCCCAGCCCTAGCACGTGATTATCTGATACTGGGCCGATACGCACAATACATTAGTATACTACGCTTGATACAGATCTTTGATATTCTTTGATGAATATGTCCGGAGAACTTGGGAAGACTTGGTGCTTTGCTAGGAGTCGACCTTGTCTCGTAAATCGGTAGAACGTAGTACTTGGTACGTACGTGATTCGGATACTCCGACGACCGTATTTACTGCCAGATTATCCGGGGATCTCATGGGTCGCTTCCCGATAATCCACCGATGACGCACAACTCGCACTCTTGAATAATCTGGGATTATAATAGAAGAGAGAGAAAAGTAATCTAGGATTAATTACGGAGATATTTTATCTAGGATAAAATATCGTCTAGAGAGAGATAACGATTAATTTGGAATTAATCGGTAAATTATATATTCGATATATTATACGAAATTAGATTTCGACGCGGAATTAAAATTAGATTTTAATTCGGGCAAACGAGTTAATTTAGAATTAATTCGTTAGCGACGTAAATAATAATTTCGCTAGCCGCAATTATTCGATTGAATTAACGTCGCGACGTAAGCTCGGTATTTCGGAAATATCGAACCCGAACGCGTGAGTGCACGTGGGCCCACTTTCATTTGGAAACGTGTGGGGCCCACATGACACATGTCATTTTTATGCATTATTTTATTCTAATGCATTGCATGGTGATAGTGTACAATACACTCAATGGTCTTGCATGGAGTTTGAGTGTTTGACACTCTAAACATTGCATGATTTGTGTCATAAATTTATTATCAATTTAATAAATATTATGGCATAAATATAAATTGATTTTTGGTAAATCATTTTCAACTTAACACAACTTCAATCTCTCTCAAACTCTCTCCTCTCCTCACGCCAAAAACAGAAGGTTTGCTCACTGGTTTTGATCCAGTTCAGGCGTGACTTTAGGGAAGCAGGGTTGGGTTTTCATGGTGAAAACCGCAAGTGCTAGCACACTACGAGTCTTGCGAAGGTGGTAGGGAGGTTCCCCCATGAGACGGGATCCATCCGACGAAGCTAGGAGCTCCGTTTCTTCACTCAAATTTCTGTTTTGCAGGGACAGTGGACTGTTGCAGTTTGGCGTGAAGGGCAGTGCTTTTTTGGACTTCATTCGTCCCAAATCGACTCAACCGATCAATGTGAGTATTCCGCTACCTCGTTGATGTGTTCACGCATGTTTTCATGACTTGTTTGATCTTGGGACCTTAGAATAAACCAACAATGGCATCAAGAGCTAATGTTGCAAGCATGAAATTTTAGGGATTTAAAATTTGGGTAAATGTGATTTGAGCATGATTTGAATAAATTGTTTGTTTGAGTATGTTTATAACATGTTAAATTCATTTTGGTTGGACTAATTTGACGAAAATTGATTTGGAATAATTTTCCCCAATTTATTCACCTTGGCCGAATGTATATGCATTTTTGGGATCTTGGATTTTTTTGATTTTTTAATTCATTTTGATGAGTTAGAATCGATTAGGTTGACGTTAATTTGAATCGAATGGATTGGATTTCGAATTGGACAAAAATCCCCAAAATCTTACCTTGGCCGAATTGGTGTAATGCCCTAATGTCTTGGTGTTTTTGATTTTGTGACATTGGATGTGTATAAAATCAAATCGGATGGTGATTTGATGTCGATTGTAGGTTCGATTGGATCGAAACCAAATCGGACACAAAATCCCTCCTTGGCCGAGAGCATGAAAGCATGTAAATGGGTTTGATTTTTCATTATGTGTGTTTGACATGTAATAATGAATTAAGTATGATTAATTGGACTAATTTAGTGTTTTGGAAATGTTGATTTAGTTCATTAATCATATAATGCACTTTTGGTAATTAAATTGTGAAAATTGGATTTTTGGATTTAATTAATTGGGCCTAATTTTGGAAATTAGAATTTAAAGTTGTAATTGGGCCTATTGGGCTTGATTTATCAAGTTTGGTTTAGGCCAAATGGATTGGATCCAATTGGGCCCAAAACCTTGACCATAAAGCCCAAATGCGACTTAATGAACCTTTAAAGTTCAATTGGGCCTAATGGGCCAAGATTGATTTATGGGCTTATGGGGTAAATCCCGGATTGGACTTTGGTTATCAGTTTGACCCGAGTTGACCAAAAGTCCACGCTTTAAGAAATCAATCAAAAGCCCATTGGACTTTAATTGAATTGACATTGGACGTTAATCGGTCTTGAGACGCGTTACGATTAGATTTGGAATTTAAATCGTAAAAGGTTTATTAAATAAAAGTGTAATATTTAATTTGGAATTGAATAGTGAATGAGTATCCTATACCCAAATATATGAGAACTATACCGTTGTGCCCTCACAACGCGCACAAGTGTAATACTAGTCTTTTACGTATTCATCGATGTCCAATCTCGATAATACTCTGACTAGGGATATTTAATGATTTATCCTTCGTGGATTGATACTGTCTCATATCATTCTCAATCCAGGAATAAATCATAAGGACCTCCTATCATTTATATATATATCTAGGTGATCTAATCACAAATGATAAGAGTGCAATCTCCTTTGTCAGATAGTTAATTTGTACAACAACACCGTGATCTGTACAAATAGTGACGCTATGGGTCATAATTGTCCAACAGTCTCCTACTGTTTCTCAGGCCCTGCACATTGTTACACAAGTGAGTCCCACAACCGTGTCAAGCACCCAAGTAGAAGGTTCAGATTTTTGAGAATATAGTTCAATCATATACAACATACCTGAAGCATTGGGCTTCTTGGCCTCTTGGGCTTCCCTAGCTTCCTTGGCTTTCAAGAATCTGCAGTCTTTCTTCTAATGACCCTTCTTTCCACAAAAGAAACATTTCCCATTTCCATTTTTCTTCTCTACCTTACCATTTGGCTTAAGTGATCTGGAGCCTTGGCCTTGCCCTTAATTTTCTTTGGGCCCGTGGCTTCAGGTCCGTACCCGTAAGTATGACGAAGGTTTTAAGCTCCGATTTCAAGTCATTCTCTGCTTGCTTTATCAGATGTGCAATTCTTCTAAAGTAGCTTCTTTATTAGATAGATGAAACTGCATAATAAAGTTAGAGAAGTCTTTTGGTAAAGACTGAAGAATTAGATCGTGACCTATCTCATGATCTATGATGAACCCGAGGTTGGCCAATTTTTCAATGTGGCCAATAATCTTAAGCACATGTCCACTAACAGATCCTTCATTATACCTTGTTTGGAATAAGACATATGACACTTGGAATCTCACGGTATGAACAGAAGTTGCATACAACTCCTTCAAGTGAAAGATGATGGTTTGAGCATCCATATCTTCGTGAGCTTTCTGAAGTTCGTTCGACATAGAGCCAAGCATTATGCAAACTGCTTGCTCATTATCATCGACGTATTTCTTCCAAGCATCAAATGTATTTTGGTCAGCATCTTCTGCGGGTTCAGGGGGAAATGGTCTTTCAAGAACATAGAAAATCTTTTCTTGTTGTAAGACAATTTTAAGGTTTCTAAACCAGTCATTGTAGTTGTCCCCTTTGAGCTTATGCTCATCAAGGATGGAACAAAGTGATAATCTGTTTGCCATTTGAATGTTTGTGAAATATTTTAACCCACCTGTTAAGAGAGAATGTTAAAATTAGGAAATGTTTTTCATTAATATTTCATAATAACATAGGCTTTTAATATTATGAAGTTTGCTCACACTCAATTGTTTTAAAATTTTAAGCAAATCACATCAACCCCAATATGATGGATTTCTTGTGGGAAAGGATCCCATTATCATCATTTCATAACTCCGACTAGGGTCAGTCGTATAAAATACGATAATTAAGTAGGTTCCCAACCATTTTATGATATAAATCACAATTCCTTGATCATTGGGTTAGGCAATCAAACATGTCATAGCTTATGCTAGTCCTTGTGGACACCCAATATTTTCCACTAAGTTATAAGACCACGCCTAAGGGTCGCTACGTCTTATGACTCTAAAAAGTCAAACCATTGTCAATAGTATGATTTAGGGACAAATTGGTATTGGTCAGTCTAGTAAAGCCTAGTCCTGCCAATACAGTTTAAGCTCTTTGGGTCTATACTTTACAATGGGAGGTAAATTTTAGACTTAAATTATTATTGAGGATTTTAGCAAGTTTAAGTGAATAACTGTCAAATGGATTCCTCCATTGAAAATTCCCCAGAGGGAAGGTGGAGCGAACTCTCTTAAATACCCTTACCTCTTAGGCTCTTATTGCCTTGGTGACAGGAATAAACAATAGATCCCCAAATTAGTCCAACAATTTAATATGCTTTAAGGTAAGCCTTGAGTAAATGATTATCTAGATGTCTTCACAGCTTTTCCTTTTGGCTATAAAAAGGTAGTGAGTGAAGGAAGACACCAAATTATTATCTAACTCTAGTAATACCTTTGGTTAAATTAACTTTATTTGGAAAGTTTTATTAACGCTTGGTCCCACCCACTTGTATCTTTTATAATGTCTTTTATTATAAACAAGTGATTTAGATTTATTATCCTTAAAGGTAATAAATCTCTAAGTTCATCATGGAATAATTACTTAGCTAAGGGATAAACAATACACTCTCTATTCCTTAGAAAGTCTCTAGATGCTTGCAACCTAAAATAATCATGCCAATTCTAATCATACATAGAATCATCAAGCATATGAGTTTTAATATGTTGGAATTATTTTAGGTATTAAATAACTTTGATTAATATTTAATTATGATATTGCATTTTATTTTATTCAAACAAATTTACTAACATTTTTACAGATTTTTAAAGCGTGAACTTTAAATGCAATGTCACAATTCAAATCTTAACCAAATCATGCAAAACTTATGCCTAAAAGTAAGTTCAGGGTGTTAGCTTTCCAACGAGATTCTACACATCCAATTTCGAGTTCAAATGAGAGAGAACTAATCAAAACAAAAACGGCGCGCTGATACCACTGTTGGGAAGCGGCCGCGAGTGCGCAGCGGAAAATTAAAAAGAAAAAATTATGATGCCGCTATCCCTTTGCCCAAGACCCATTTGTTTTGATTATTCTACAAGCCTAGGCATGTCACTATATATTCTAAGCATAAAAACGTATAAACATGCAAAGAACATAAACTTAAACATGCTGACTATCACAAGAACTCTAATTAAAATAAAGAAAGAAAAAGACTTACTTGAACCGAAGACTCCTCCAGTCCTCCCTCCAATCTACAAAATTTTCTCGAACTCAGTAAGCTCTTCCATGTTCCAAAGAGCCACCCAAGTGTGTGGCCTCCAAAGGTGCACACACCAAAGCCAAAACTCAACGGCAAGACTACGCCTTGAGTGCACGGGTATTTTGCCCTTGGTACTAGCCTAGGCAAATACCTCAAAACTTTTAACTTGAGATTCCTCTATTCAATTAGACTTAAGGATCCTCAAAATCAGTGGCTTACTCTTAAACTTTAGAGTTGCTCACTTATATAAACCCAAGATATGAAAGGTTTTGGTCTAAAAATTTCTAAAGAATTCTTTGGGTTTTATAGGTGCTCCAAAGACAATAAAATTAATTAAGAATCCGATGTGGGATAAATGCTAATATAATCTTAGCCATTGGATCTTAATTTAGTGGTTGGATGAGATTATAAAACCCTAATAAGAGTTTGGGCCGAATTGGAATTCAAAACAAATAACAAATAAAAAAAATGAAGCGCCATCTGCGCCCTTATTTATTTATTTATTTATTCCAATTCCCAAAGTGCCCCTATCGTCATTCACCAATCCCTAAGCAACTATGGAACCTCATAAATGATCTGTTCAATAATTAAACACATTGAACCATTTATGAACAATTCCTACAACAATCATATATGCTGTTAAATTTGTACTGTGCACTGTTAACCATTGATTTCGACTTTATTGTGTGTGACCTTTTGGGTTCCCCTCAAGTTGGACTTTAATTGAATTGACATTGGACGTTAATCGGTCTTTGAGACGTGTTACGATTAGATTTGGAATTTAAATCGTAAAAGGTTTATTAAATAAAAGTGTAATATTTAATTTGGAATTGAATGTTGGCAGTAAATACGATCGTCGGACTGTCCGAACACGTAAGTACCTCGTACTACGTTTATACCGATTTACAAGACAAGGTTGGCTTCTAGCAAAACGCCATGCCTACCCAATTCTCCAGAAATATTCTTACAGGAATATATAGATCTGTATCAAGCGTAGTATACCGTAGTATTGCGTACATCGATCCAGTATCGGACGATCACATGTTAGGCCTGGGGCTGGAAATGTGTCTGCCCCGTACGAAACATATATCGGACATCAAGCAACTAGTCTCTTTGAATCGGGCAATCCTGACCTAGTCATATTGTCCCGACGGTTGCAACCTATTTATAGAGTACTAGTTCTGTATCCTGCGCGATCATCAACTCCATATGTCTGAAGTGACACTTCCATCTTGACATCACACCCAGTACACTACGATTCCTGATAAACCCAGAAGAGGTGAACACAGAACCAGTTTAGGTCCCCTAACCACCAAAACCAAAGTTTACCGATTGTCGCAAGTACTAGCGATGCAAGTCTCAGGTTAAGATCATATACACCTACCCTGATGCGGCCTCCCATAGACACGCAGACATACTACCAATGGGATTCCGCGGGGTCTATCCAGAGCGAAGCTGTTTCCCGTACCATCGGTGAAACACGACCTCCTATCGCACTTGCATAAGTATCCAATACTTATATATATGAGAACTATGCCGTTGTGCCCTCACAACACGCACAAGTGCAATACTAGCCTATTCCGCATTATTGATGTCCAGTCTCGATAATACTCCGGCTAGGGATATTTAATGATTAATCCTTCGTGGACTGATACTGTCTCATATCATCTCAATCCAGGAACTAATCATATGGACCTCTCTTCATTTATACATTTATAGTGATTTAATCACAAATGATGAGAGTGCAATTTCCTTGTCACATAGTTAATTTGTACAACAACACCGTGATCTGTACAAATAGTGACGCTATGGGTCATATTATCCAACAATCTCCCACTTGGCACATAGCCAGTCACTCGAGTGTCTAACACCCGAACTATGTACAATTCGCTCAAATTGCTGAGGAAAGGTTTTCGTCAGCAGATTTGCTTAATTATCGTCTGACGCGATTTACACGATCATCACATCGCCACGATGTATGATCCGAACGAATCAGATGATATAGAAGTATATATCTGGATCGTCGATGAGACCTTTAATTCTTTAGCCTGTGCTGACGCCTAGCTCAGCTGCTAACAGAACTATATCTAATCTAATTAGATTTATTATCGATCCAAATGGCTTCTATTGCTGCCTCAGCTGCAGCAATAATCCGCTTTTGTTGTTAATTCGGCAACAGTTATCTTGCTCGGAAGATTTCCAGCTCACTGTCCCAGTGTTCAAACTTTATAGTACCGCAGTATTTACCGGTTTGGAAACTTGCAGCAGTGATCCCAGTCACTTCAAGTTCTCCATCTCCATAGTTTAAGACAACATCTTTAGTTCTCTCAGATACTAACAGATGTTCTTAATCTTCAATCCAGTGACTATCACTTGGATTGACCCGATTGTGACTCCATATGCTCGAAGCGTATGAGACACCAATACAAGTACATTTTAAATGTACAATTTCTCAGAGAGTGTTAACAACTCCAAATCCATCTATCCAATAGATCTTTATTCCTTGAAAAAAAGGTTGTTACTCCCCAGAATTCTATGGAGAATTTCTATGAAAGAATATCTATGAAAGCCAAGCTTTCACCAATTGCTTTATGGGAATTTAACTGTCAGTGCGCTCTCACTAACCTCCTTATATACACAAGAATTATTTTGTTTTGAGTCAAATCATAAACCATTATGATTATTTCAAAACGACAGTTCCAAGAACTTTAAGCTTGCTTCAATCCAAACATGGATTGAATAATCCGCAAACCTTGTTTGTCGGTTATACAAAATCGTCAGAATGTATAAACATTCTCCAAAAGGTTTCCTTTTCAGGAAAGCGATTTTGATTTGTAACTGACATATTTCATAAATGAAATATACAGTTATCAACAAGCATCTTCAAAATGGATTTACCATGGCAACAGGTAAAAGGTTGAACCGTTATTAACACAATGTTGATAACAATACCTTTCCGTCAAAAGCCCAGCTTTGTACGTTGGTATGTTGCCTTCCATGTATGTCTTCCTTGAAGACATTTAATGTACCATAGGCACAATGCCTCGTGGTACAACAACTAGTATCCAAAATAGTTGTTAAACATGGAATCCATTTTGGACTCATGGCACTTTGCCATAATAGGGAGTCGATACCTTGTATCACTACCTCATACGTAATCAGTTGGTGTACCTTAAAAGATTAACATCTTTATGAGGTGAGATCAGAAACCCATACCCCAGGTTGTTTTCTGACTCTCTCTGATCTACGCGGTTTCTTGTGTATTTGAAGATTAATGGTATAGATTCATCATTGATGAACTATTTGTGTTCCATTAAGGACTTCGTGCCTTGAACAGTATTATTACTCTGATTTTCATCGAGTATCACTATCCTCCCACTGACCACTGCATATCGGTATTCCTCTCAGGAAAACCACATGGTGAACAACAATCACATTGTTCTCATGTGAGATTTATAAGTACTATACTTATGGTTTCCCTTAGGATAACCTATATTGGCACTTATCCTGTTTGGGTCCTTAGTTTGGTATCATCCATACGTTATGCCTGGCATACCCAAATTATCAGGAATGAGAACCTTGTTTCTTCCCTGTTCATATCCTATATGATATCTGTCAAACAGATTTATATGGAACCTTATTCTAAATAAGTTTTGCACTGTTAGTACATATCCTATTGAAGGAAGCAGTAGCTCAGAGTGACTCGTGATTAGCCTTATCATGTCTAACATGATTCGGTTAATCCGTTCGGACACACTGTCTAACTGACGTGTCTCGGGAGGAGTCCTCATATGAAAGAATACCGTACTCTTTCATGTATGTACGAAACTTACTGCTTAAGTATTTTCCATTACAGTCTTACCGTGGCGGAATAATACTATAGCCG